>PVHY01025101.1:0-18806 GCA_004024945.1 Uropsilus gracilis | reverse complement strand
GGCTGGGACCTGTGGGAGAAGAGGACCCCCAGGCCTGTGCTTGGTGGCTGCAGAGAGGGGCTGGGAAGGGGCAGAGGGGCCAGGGGCTCACCTGGAAGCGATGGAAGTCCTGCGGCTTGAAGTCGTTGGGGGAGCAGCCGCACCAGTCCACGATGTGCTTGTACTGGCACTTGCAGCCCAGCTTGCGGTTCCAGTTGGTAACCCGCAGGTTGTTGTCCACCATGCTGTCGCAGTGGGGGCTGTTCTCCAGCACCGTGTGGAAGAAGGACTGTGGGGAGAGAGGGGTGCCACTGAACCTCCTCCTGTCGCCCTTCACAGGTCGGAGGGCCTTCCCCAGGAGCCCCCTGGCTGTGCAGGAAATCCCCTGGAGACTCATCTGTTCTCTCTGAGCAAATGGTCACTCGCCACTCAGGTCCAATTCATGGATCAGTGGGTGTTTTGTCCACCGTGGCTTGATTCTGCCGCAATGTCTACTGGCCTGAGTGTTTCAGTGGCTGTTCCGAGCAGCCTAGATCTGACTTCATGGTGTCCCTTGCAGCCAGGATGTCCTCTGCTGCTCAGCACAGAGGAAAAGTCCCTCAGTGTATGTGAATACTTGGGACTCAGAGGCAAACATGGGCACAGTTTTCCGTGGGCCAAAAGGGCTCTGGCTTTATTAATAGCCAGATCTGAAACCAACTCAGAGCTGAGACATCTTGAGAACAGAGATGGTGCTCTGGAATTTCACCCTGTCTGGTGTGAGGGAAGTCAGACGCATGAGTCATCAGACCGGGGGGGGGGGGGGTGGGTGGTGGTGCTGGAAAGGATCCCAGATGCCCACCTGCCTTCATCACTCAAGTACTGTGAAGTACAATGGGGTAGGAGTGGGGTTGCTGTTCATGGTGCTGAACCAGGCACCAAATATTCCTCCTAATCCTTCGGCTCTTTGCCAGCCTCTCATAGAAATCTCATTAAGTGTTGAGAGTGAAAAGGGAGAGAGGAGAGATGTGTGTGCTGGGGTGGTGGGCACAGAGAGCACAGCTTTGTACAGCACTGGTTGTGAGCAACGGGATGGGCACCTCGATAAAAGCAAGCAGCCCCCAGTCTCTCCTCAACGGATGGACAGGCAAACTGCCGTGCCACCCACCTCCTCCCGCTGACCTTGCTGAGGTACCAAACGATATGTCTAGGAAGCTGGATTTTAAGTTTGAATTGTCTAGAAGCTCACAGAGGTACATATTCTCCATCAAGTGGTAGGGAAAAGTACCCAATTACTGATTGCCCTGTGTCCTTTCACAGTGATACAGAAATTCCTTGCAAGATAATGGATGAAGAGGTTATCAGAATTGAGAGAAAAGGTGATTTTCACTGAAATAGGATTAAAAGCTGATTACTTAACATGTGTGCAGAATAGTAAAACCTGGCCCACCATCCCTCCAGGGTGATGTGGGTATCAGCCTGATCAGGCACTTGCCAGCTCCCCAGGTGCAGGTAAGGGATGTGGAAACCATCAAATGGGGTGTCTTATCTGGCCTGCAGAAACACAGGCTGCTTGACTACAGATGGGCACAGCCAGGAAGGAACCATCACAGGAGGTGTTACAGCCTCAGCAGAAACAAAACCAGCTTTGGGATTTTCTGAGATGAAAATTAGGATGAATGTGAACTGGAAAAATCCCTGAGTTCACTTCAGAACTGGGTCACTACCCATTTCCAGGTGGTCTTATACAACAATAATATTCCGTGGTGTTATACAACAGGGCTTCTGAAATGGACTGTTTGTGTACCCCCACCCCCAATTCATATGTTGAAATCTGAATCCCCAATATAAGGTGTTAGGAGATGGGTCCTTTGGGAGGTGATTAGGTCATGAGGGTGCACCCCTCATCAAAGGGATTAGTGCCTTTATAAAAAGAACTCCAGAGAGCCCCCTCATCCCTTCTGCTACATGAGGACACACCAACTGTTGATAGGCAGTCCACAAGCCAGAGGAGGGCCCTCTGCTCACCTGCTGGCACCCCAGTCTCCTGCTTCCAAGCCTCCAGAACTATGAGAAATAAATTTCTATTGTTTATGAGTCACCACATCTGATGTACTTCACTATATCAGACTGAACTTAGTTTCCCTCCCTGAGTTGTCCCTGGTGACAGGCTCCTTGAAACTTTTCAAATGTCTGTGAAAGTCAAAAGAAATGTGGAGCACCAGCATGTGTTACAGCAGACAGCTAGTGCAAACCCAGCAGCAGCCCTGGCAGCCTGTCTTTAGGGTAGCTGGGATTTCTGGAACAACCGAAGAGGCCAATCCTATTGTCTGTTTGCCAAGGAATGATAAAGTACCATTCAAAAATAGGAAGAGGACTCTTCATGTCGCAAAAGTTATTACATGATTGAAAACTGGAGAGGAGCTGTCAGAAGTGGTTGTGTCCTGAAAGCACAAACCTATACAGTTGTGCAAGTTACACACCACACAACTCGAGGGAGTGCCAGCAACACTGTAGATATTAAAGGGTTGAATCTTTTTGGTCACTGTTTTCATAAAAATGTTAGAACATGTCTCTTTGTAACAAAATGGATATATTATGATTTTATGGTCAACAGGCAGGAAGTATCTGGAGGAAAGGCTGCTTTCTCCCTTTGCAACTGAGGCCTCGTGTTGCTGGTGGCCTCCCTGTAGCAGCCTCCCTGTATTTTCATGCAGCCTCCCTGTAGCATGGAGGAGAACCAGGAGCGCTGCTGTGACAAGGTCCCTGGTGGCTGAAGCCTTCTTCATCGTCATCCGGAGCCCTACAGACCGGATCTAGCATCTCTTTCCCAAAAATTCAGCATCAGCTTTGCTTCAAAGGCTAGAGCCTGCCCCTGCCTTTTCCAGGGGTCCCCCTCCCTCCCTGCGCCCACACTCACCTCAGCAGGAAGCAGGGTGTAAGAGTAGAATTGCTTCATTTTGGTCACCAGATCATCCGTGGAGAACGTCACATACTCCACAAACTTCCGGTTCAGCAGGAACCAGTCGGAGCCGCCATCTACCGCAATGCCCTCTGGGATGCGCCGGTCCCCTAGGCGCCACATGTGGGCATCACACTCCAGGAAGAGCCGGTCCAGACCCTGTTTCCGGATGAACCTGGGAAACACAAATAGCGCTTAGGCTCAAGGTGCCCTGGAAGTGGAGCAACGCTCCAATTCCAAGTGGAATGACAATCACAGCAGGAAGAGCATTTACTGAGTGCTTACTGTATACCAGCTACTCAGCAGTCACCCTCTGTGCCTCACTCTCTGTGTGACTGCACCTCACTTCACAGGTGAGGTAGGTGGTTAAATCCTTATGAGAAGCATCACAGTCACGCCCATTTAATGGACGTGGACACGGGGGAGACATAGGGGAGGCAGCTTGGGAGGCTTGGCCAGTACAGTGAGATGACAATGGTCATCTCTGCATCGCTTCTTCTAAGAGAGCCCTTGTTTTCTTTTCATGTCTTGGCAATTTGGTGAGTACACCGCATATACCTCATCTTACACTGATGCTCCTGAACGCAAATGACAACACACATGTCACAAGAGTTTCATATTATACCAAAGTTAGGATATAGTCACACATGTACCCCTTGACTCACACTTTCTATAAAAATATTCTATACAATATGTTTTAAAGCATCAACAATTTTTAAAACCATAAAAACAAACACCACTTTTAAAAACACATTAAATAACAAGGTTTGAGGCAGGTCAAATGACTACAGTGATTCTGTAGAAGTGGAGAACATAGTGATAGACATATAGACATCAACTATAATGTAAAAGGAAAATAGGTGATTCCTATCAGTGACAAATCCACTTGCTGCTAATGCTACGTTGTTTGTTATCTCCATTTAGCTAGACTTCAGCTAGCGTTTGGTGAAAGTAATGATAATTTTCTCCCCATCCAAAGTCATGAGTCCCCAAGTTGAGGAAAATAAAAAACTATCCTGACTCTGGACCAATTATATGACAATTAGCACTTGATTATTCTCAATGCTTTAAGTTTTAGATCAGATGTATAGCGAATTTATGTTAGAAATTACATGGTAACCAAGACAAATGCACAGAGAGGGGTTGAAGGGAGAGAAAGAGGGGGAGAAAGGGAGAGAGGGAGGAAGAAGGAGATTACAAAATCTTTCTTCACATGGACCGGCTTTGAAATTTCATGTACCATTATATGGGATGATGGCAGCATCTTGCAATTTTAATGTGATGTCCCAGACCGTAATATCTAAATACAATATTTATGCAGTAATCTCCAAAATGAAATATTCATGGGGAGGGAAGATTGGCTGCTGTATTTACTACATTCAAAAACTGATAAGCTGCAAGTGCATGCTTTGGTTAATTATGAGTAAATAGAGACAACCTATTCCCTAGGCCTCAGAGAAGTTCCTGGGTTGAGAGAAGCTACCGGGAACTCAGGTCCAGACTGGAAGAGAATGGCGGAGGCCCAGAGTTTGGTCTCTAGCAGGTGAAAGGGATAAGCTGTGGGGCAGGGACTTGCTTTTTCCCCTTCCGCTGTCCATATGCCATAACGTGAAAAGGTAAAGGTCAGAAATCAAGTCAGTCAACAACTGGGTGTATCTTCTCCTGAGTGTGGGCTCCCCAGTAAAGGTTGCATAGGCAGATGGACGTGCAGCAGCGAGCCCAATACACAGAACTGACCACTGATACTCTTCACCCTTCAGTTCCATTTCCAGATGACGTGGTTACCTGTGGACACAGGGTCAGCAAGTGGTCCCAGGTATCAGTCACCCAGAAGATATGTTTCACAGCATGCAGGGATGTGTAGCTGGAATAGACTCATCATGATGAATCCTGCCCTGACACTCTCTAGGTCAGCCATGAAAGTGGTGGCTAACATTCACAAGTGTCCTCATGGGGTATCCAGTAAGCACTGTCCTCCCAAGCAGCACAATGACCATCCATTCACCTTGCATAGTGACCACATCCCTCCCCAGCCCCTCCCAGCTCCATCCCCCTTTCATGCTTCATTTTACTCTAGCGTACTTTTCTCTTTTGACTAGTATCCACAAGGTACTCATGTAGTTAGCTATTCCTGCTTACTGGATGCAAGCCCTAAGTGGACAGAGTTTTTGTGTGTTTTTGTCCACTTCTGATCCCCAATACCTACAACAGTGCCTAGCACACAGCTGTTGCTCAATAAGTGCACATGGAGTGGATGAATAAATAAAGAGGAGTGTAGCAGTTGTGAAGCAGTTTGGAAGGAGCAGTCACAAGTTAACCAGGTAACAGAATGTCCTAATATACCCTTGACAGAGGAAGGAAATGAATCATGAGAAGCTTAAGTAAATTCTCCAACATGGCGTTTAGCTCATACTCCTGGACTTAAATTCAGGTCTGGATGAACCCAATGCGAATTCTTAATTACTCTGCCACTCTTCATCAGTCCTAACCTATTCAGGTTCTTCTAGTAGGATCCAAAGAAAGGACCTGAAGGAAGGACTGAAAGGAGAATCTGAGAGCAGTTAGTGATGCTGAAGTAGGCTGCACAGAGATGAGGGAGTTGAGAGAAAAGAGCTTACAGTTGTTTTGGGGAGAGTCTTTCTGTGGCACCCCACCAGGAGACTTGTCCTCAGAACAGGCCATCTATGGGCAAACATGGAACCATTTGCACTTGGTGTGAACTCTTGGGATCTGAGGAATAGGCAGCTTGCTTCTGTAAGATTTTTTTCTACTGGCACAATATGGGACTAGGACAGAGGTCAACATGATTCTACTGAATGTCACAGGGATAAATACTACTCAGCTGAGCATCACAGGATATCATAAGGAGGGTGGGGAGTGGTCCTGATTCCTGCCTGCCAGAGAAAAGGTCAGTTAAAGCATCTATGGATTTTGGAAATGATCTCAGTAGAGGCAGACAATGAAGAGGTCTCTCAATTCATCTAATTCCCTGGGTACCATCTCAGCATATTCATCAAGTATGGAATTATTCCAGAACTGTCTTGTCCTATGAGTTCAAAAAGGAACAACTATGTCACTCCAATTTTACAGCATGTTTGAGCAAGAAGGACTCTTTGCAATCAGCTAGTATAACTCATCCTACAGATTAACACATTCTCTCTCTTTCTCACTCTCTCTCTCTCACACACACACATGAACACGTGCATGTGTGCTATCATTTAAGGTCATTCAAAGTCAAATGGCCTAAAAAAACTCCCCTTTTTTCTTTTCCCACCCTGTGATCTGTCACTGAACCTAGATTACGATTTGTATAAGTACAACCGAAGCGTTTTAGTTAAAAAATATAAAGCTGTGGAACAAAGCACAAAACCCCACACAATGGATAAAATCAGTCAGTTATGTAAATGAGCGTGCCAGTTTCAGCTATATGGTGCAGTGGCCGAGTCTTGGTTTTGGAACCAGACAACTTGGTCCAAGTTCCAGGCATGAAACCAACCTTGAGAAACCTCAACAGGTGATTCCTTGGTTTTTCATACAGAAAATCCTGATCATGATAATACCCACTCGCAGGGTTGGCATGAAGTTTCAAAGAGGTTACATAGGGAGAGGACTTAGGTTTGGCACACAGCAAGTGTTCAGTAAATGTTCCCCACTTAGGGTTTTTCCTTCATCAGGCTAAAAACATTAAATTTTTTGTCTTTTCTCTCTGCTGGGACAGGGTAGACAAGCAAGCAGAAGGACACCTCCAGGGCTGAGAAGAAACGAGTTTCTGCAAGCCAGGCTATTTCAGCACCAAGGACAGAAGCCCAGCGTTCCCACAAGGAACTGGGTCTACTGCCATGATTTGAGTTAAGCCCATGACTGTGGTGGCAGAGGTGACACATGTCATGGACGTTCTCATTCTGTCCAATCACGTCGAATACAAAGTCATGGGTCAGTGAGGATACAGCTCTCTGGGTCCCCAGTTTGCTGCTCCATTGTGGCCCTCTGGCCATTTCTCTCCAGCCCTGGTGAGGAGTGTTTCTTCCTGGCCTGGTCTAGAGTGAGTTGTTATGCCCCTAATTTGTCTCATCATGAAGAGCCAGAGCACTTGGGGCATCTGCTCGTCCATCAGCTCTAGACAGCATCTTCACTATCCCAGGTTTATGTGCCTGGCTATGCTTGTGGATAAGACAGGCCTCATTCCTGCCCTCCTCTCTCTTCTGTAGTGAGCAATAAACAGAAATAATGGCATCAGCCATTTATGTAGCTTTTGCTGCTTCCTAAGTCCTATTCCTTGCACTTAACATACATTCTCTCATTTGGTCTTCACCACAACCCTGTATGGATTCATTTTACAAGCAAAGACATAGATACAAGGATTCTAAATAAATTTTCCAAGGCCCCGTAGCTGGTTAATGGCAAGGATGGGATCCAAATCTTAGGGTTCAGGCTCCAATTCCACATTCTCAGCCACTAGGCTATCATAGTGTTCTAATAAATAACCAGACAAGAGGGCTACAAAATACATTATTATCTCATAGATGTTTGTGATAATTGCTGTAGAGAAAAGCTCAGAGAGCAATGACAGAGAACAAAGAGGCAGGGACTTAATTATTCCAGACTGTTGGGCTAGGTTTTGTTGGAGCAATGGCATTTCAGATTGGTGAGAAGGATGGACAAGAAGGGATCAGTCAAAGGAAGAGTTATGGGGAAGAGATGAGGGAGAGAGGCCAAGTGCATGAGAAGGCCAAGGTGGCTGGAGTGAGAGCAATGGGGACATGTTCATCTTTCCCATCTCAGTCACAGTAGTAGCAGACTCTGATTGGATCAATGGAAGGGATGGATCACTTATAAGATTGTTTACACATGATCTGGACTTGGTAGGAAACTCCACAATAAGCACAACTAGAGAAGGATATAGGCCAGTGGTAGTAGCATAGACTTGAGTCAGATTGCTAGGGTCAAGTCTGGCTTCTTCCTTTAAATCATGAGCTGCTTCATCCTCAGTAGTCCCATCGGCAAAATGGGCATAACAGTGGTGGTTCTTATATCATGGGGTTGTTGTGAGATCAGAGTCAATATGTAGGCATCGAGGCCAGTGCCTGGAACATAGTACCTAGTGTAACTATTACTACTGTGCTGTGCAAAGCAAGGTGGTTGAACAGAAATGCAGAGTGAGGGGGTTAAATCCCATGATGTGCAGTGCCCCAGCTCGGGGGGGCCTGCTTTTCACAGAGCTCTGGGTTCAAATCAGCTTTCACCTCCAAGACTATAAAAGTCTGCCGAGGGCTGCTGGGTTTTCCACATTTCACAAATTTTGAAAAGCAATGTTCACTGCCTTTTGTTCCAATTACAAAAGTTGTGCATGTCCTTCACAGAAGGCCTGGAACATAGAAACAATGGAAAGGAGAAAATAAAAATCATACACTACAGCTCGGAGATGACACTGTGGACATATTTCCCATTTAGTCTTTTGTCTAACTTCCAAGTGTGTTGATCTGAAAAGGGAAACATCCCCAAGTTGACCGCAGAAGCCATGCTGAGGCTAAGAGGGTGTGTGCATGCTCCGCTTTGTGTGGGTGTCTGCATGATGCTGAGTTGTGTTTTGACATGGCTGCCATAATTAGATTAAATAAAGTGAACATACAAACAGTGATAAACTTACTGGTTGGCTTTAAGAAACACACAAGGGAAATGTAATCTGCTTTCCCCATTGGATGAGATATTAATTATCTGCTCACATCAATCATGGCGCTACAAGACAGCTGGGGAGAAAGCCCTTCTCTTGATAAGCAAGTTGGCACCAAAGGGCCTCCTGAAAGCAAATTTGCCTGGAGGAGGTTCCTGGCCAGGCTCTTGATAGATTTGCCAACTTTTGGCTAAACAGTTGCCTGTTTATACATCAAGGGTGGTTTGAGCTTGAAGATTAGCTCAATGTCAGAGAGGTGATGTTGCTTAGCTACCGTCTGGTGCCCAGTGGCTGAGTCTGCCTCTAGCAAGTGGTCCAGATTGGGAAGCAGGACTCTTGCTTATTCCACTTCTGAGATGGGGACTGGGACACCCCCCCCCCTGCATTTCCTTCCTTCTAGTATAGCCTTCTACACTTGACATACTAGTTGCTTCTCTTGGCAGTGTAGAAAGTGTTTCTAAAGCATGGATCTTGTGGACCATCTTCAAGATATTTCTTCATCAGCAATGTCATCTGCACAACTGCTGTTCTAAGAGCTTAGCCACATGCTCACTCATTGAATTCTCACAATACGTCTATGAGGTTGGTCTAATTATCACTGTTCCCATTTCACAGATAAGAAGCTGCTGTGGCCAACTGATGGAGGGCCTACCAGCCCTCCCCTCCCATTGCTTAGCCTGGAGGTCCTACTCTCTGGCTCATGAGCCTGAATTCTTTACTGCTGTACTCTGAGCTTGAGTTAGCAGCTTCATGAGAGCCTCACTGGTACTCCTTTTTTCCTAGGCAACTTTAAGTAGCTTCAATACTTTGAAAAGCAAAGCCTTATTCTCAGCATGATATCCATAAAATCATGGGTTGGATAGGCTAATTGCAAAACCTTCAGTTGACAGACTTAAGACTCTATCTAGCTTCCCAGTATGCTCACTTATGAACGACCCAAAATAATCTCACATGTTACATACTGGTGGGTCACGAACACGCTTTGGGAGATGCTGATTCTAGAAAGTAGGGGAAGTGCCTGAGCTGTCTAGTCACTAGTGGCGGGACCTTGAGCAAGGCCAAAGCATTGCCCCAAGCCTCAGTGGTGCTCATCTCTGAAATGGGATGACATCTGCCAAATGAGGCTGGAACAAGGTCACCTATTTTAAAGTGTCTGGCTTGGTGCCTTCCTGCGAGAGAAGTGAAGTGAGAAGAACGGGAGCCCCTAAAATGCTGTCATCACTGTCTGGATTTTGGGCAGATTAGGATAGAGAGGCATGGAAGTCAAAGTCACGATAAAATCGATGACTAAGCTGGTCTTCTGACACAGGCACGCCTGCTCTCATCACTGCCACATGCTCCTTCCCAGGGCTGAGCACGGGGCCCTGGTGACCTTGACATAGGTGGAGAACTTAGACCAATCCAGGCAGGAAAAGCCCATGGGAAACCCTACTCTGGCAAATGTGATGCTTTTCCTTTCCATCTCCCTGTGAGGGACCTGCCCCCAAAGCCTCAGAATTCAGCAGACATTTGGGAAACTTCTCCAATGCTCCCGAACACAAGCCAGGAGCCCCTGGGGAGGACTGCGCAGGCCGAGGAAACACTAGGACCCTGGTTCTGCTAATGCGGCCGAGACTCTCTGGGAAAATAAAACTGCACCAGCACCTTTCACTCTATCTGCTGACTTTATTTCTGGAGGAAAGCAAGGGGAAGCAGTCAACACAACACACCCCTTCATTTAATTACAGGAACAGTCAGGACCAATCTGGCAGCTATTAAAATACAAATTCTGCCTTTATGCCATCTCCTCGCAGCAGGAGCTGGAAGTCCAAATTGGCTGCTAAAGGCTGGAGACGGGGACAGAAGGTCAGCTCTGCTATTAGGAACCACATGGAACTAAAAACCCCGGCTCCCTGCGGTCTGCTTTGTGTCTCGCTGCTTGCTCCCGTCCCTACCCATCCTCCTGTCTTGCAATCTCTCTGCCTCTGTTGCTTTCTCTTTGACAAGGAGCACTTTGGCTGGTCTTTCTGGAGCCTTCATCATGGAGATTCACAGTGGGGAGGGCTTTGGAGACCACCTAGTTCAACCCCTTTGTGTTTCCAAGGAGAAGATGAAGTCCAGAGAAGTCAAACATCTGCCCATCTTGCCTGAGCACCAGGGCCCCTGTGCTCAGTCCTGGCAGGCAGTGTGGTGCAGTGGTAAGCGCAGAGCATCTTGGAGGGCATCTGGACCAGAACACAGGGAGGCTTCCTCATTCTGGGGCTAGAACGAGGACTCTGGGAACACGTCCCCGGGTGAGAGGCCTAGTCCTGCCCTCGTGCTCTGACTTCAACACACAACTTCACCTCCCTGAGTCTGTCTCCTTATCTGCGAAAGGATACTAATATGTTGTGACGGGTCCATTTTCTGGAAGCCAGAAAGTCAAACCAACACAAAGGAAAACAGAACTAATAGAAGTTAAGCTCATGGACGGTTGTGGTCAAAGCTTCCAGATATAAAATAACTAAGTCCTGGGGATGTGCCACACAGCCGCGGGACCGTAGCCAGGAACACCCTCTGGCAGATCTGAGCTAGCGAGAGAGTTCACCGTACAAGTTCTCATCATGAAAATCAAATCGTAACTGTGTGGAAATGGATACTGAACCAGACTTTTGGGGGTGATCATTTCGCCACAGACACGTCCATCCACGATGACACTGTGCTGTGTGTCCCTGCTGGATGACTTGGCCACTTGATGAATTGATTTGGTTTTCAGTCTCTTTTCTCTTACCCCCCCAAAACTAACCAAATCCAGGCTTGATAGTATCATTGAAGAGCTTGATTCAGTCACACAGGAAGCAGGATGTCAGTGCTTAGCTGTGTCAGTTAATAACTTCCTTTATCCCCTCAGATAGTTTGGGTTGGGTTTCTGCTGCTACCACTAAAAGAGTCCTTCCTAAGCACCAGTGCAGGAACGAGAGCGAAGAACCAGGGCAGGATCTAGAATTTGGGAGAGATGAGGGCAGGTAGGGTGGCTAGGCTGGCTCATGCTGCAGGTGGCTGACGGGAGAGTGTAACAGGTGAGGACACACTGGCTCAGCGTACTACTACAGGCACACTCTGCCTTGCACTCATCTGTCTAAGTGTGAGCACCCCCCTGGGGATGACCGCATGGACAGGGGAACTTGGGGAGCTTTTCTGTCTAACAACCTTGGGTCTTCAGGCTTAGAGGGAGGTGTAGGCAGCATCTCCTTAGCTGGAGGCTGACATGCGGCTCCCATGTCAGCTGCCGACCACATCCACAAGAATGTGGAGACAGAATTCTGGCTCGTGCCCCATCTACTGACTTCTCCCACCAGCCATATTTTCGCTCCTGCTGACCATGGCGATAACATCATCACGGTCACCCTCACCATCGTCACAGGATAGTGTACATCTCATTTAAACCTCGCAACAACCATAGTCATCTCTCCACTTTATAAGGGACGGAGCTCAGAGAGGTTAAGTCCCTTGTCCAGGGCAGCACAGCTAGGCCACAGGAGAGAAGCACAGAAGTATTACTTCACCACCCAACCCATGATTTTCCCTCCTAGCGATTCCCGGTGGCAAGCATAGCACCTGGCAAGGCTGGGCAGGAAAGAAATCCTGCTGCAGTTCAAACAATACCACAGTAAATGTATGGCGCACACGAGTCCATCAACATAAAGTGGGTTCCTCTGTCATGGTGCAGCTGTTTGCACAATACCTGAGTTACACTGCGACCTGGAGGGGAAGCAGGGTTTTCATTTACTATCTAAGAACAGAGACGCCATTATCTGGGGTAGTTTGCCTTGATGGCATCTTGTTCAGCTCCCCTTCACTCCCAAGGGGAGTGTTAGGAGTTGTGTGTAGAATGAAGTGTGGAATGTGTGTGGAATGAAGAAGAAATTGAGGCGATATGTGAGGCTAGTCCACAGAACGGGGATCCCGGGAAGCATGTCCAGGTTCAACTTTAATGAAGTTGTGATGTTCCTTATGTAGTCAGCAAGGAAATGTTACGATGATGTAATGAGGAAGTAGCAAAGTGTATGTGATATGCAGCAGGGAGGATGTGGGGATGCGGGATAACAGGAGAATTTACCTTTGGGGGCAACAGTCATTTACTAATAGGTAATGTATTACCTATTATATATACCAATATATATACCAATATATATACCAAGAGATACCAATATATCTCTTGGGACATTCCAAAGAGGTTAGGAGGCTAGGTTACAGGTGAGAGGTGTGCTGTTGCCCACCTTCTAGTGTGCCAGAGGGGGCTAGAGAGATAGGAGGTGTTCCTCTTATCTGAAGCTCCATCTCTCTACCTGCTTCCATGGTCCACACTTTAGAACTAGAAAGTTGGGTTCAAATGCTAGCACTTACCAGGGCTGTTATATTGGGATAGTGATTTAGGCTCCCAAATACCCATTTTCTTTTCAAAAAATGCAGGTGACAAATCTTAGTCTGCAGTGATGGCTTTAAAATGAGATGGCCCTCCATACAAGTGATAAAGGTCTGATGGCAAAGATCTATAATGAACTCACACAACTTAGCAATAACAAAACAAGAAGCCCAGTAAAAACATGAGGAGAACTAAAAAGACACTTCTCCAAAGAGGAAATAGAAATGACCAACAGGCACATGAAAAAATGCTCCACATCACTAGCAATCAGGGAAATGTAAATCAAAACCACAATGAGCTACCACCTTACACCAGTAAGAATGGCCCACATCAAAAAAACAGGCAACAACAAGTGCTGGTGTGAATGCGGAGAGAAAGGAACACTCTTGCACTGCTGGTGGGAATGTAAACTGGTCCAGCCACTATGGAAAGCTATGTGGAGGACCCTGAAACTAATGAAAATGGAACTACCATTTGACCCAGCAATTCCACTTCTGGGAATCTACCCAAAGGACACCAAAACATTTATACAAAAGGACACCTGTACTCGGATGTTTATTGCAGCACTATTTCTGACTGTGAGAACATGGAAACAACCCAAATGTCCCAAAATGGATGAATGGATGAAAAAGATGTGATATATTTACACGATGGAATATTGCTCATCAACTAAAAACGACAAATTTAAAGCATTTGAGATAACATGGATGGACCTAGAAGGAGTCATATTAGCAGAAAGAAGTCAGAAAGAAAAAGACAGAAACCAGATGGTCTCACTAATATATGGGATATAGGGCAAACAAATCAAAGGCCAAGATGCAAAGTCAAAACAAGCTAACAAACTGAAGCACACAGCTGGGGGTAGGTGGGAGAGTTCATGGAGGGGAGAAACTACGGAGGATTGCAATGATGGTCCACAGGTGAGAAGGTGGTGGGAGAACCCCAGGGAATACAAAGATGTGAAATATATATATATATATATATAAAGAAATGAAATTATCAAAAAATGAAATTCATTCATGATTCCCCCCGCCCCCCAAAAATGAAACAGACACTGCCGAGGAGGACTTGGAGAATGCTGGGCGTGTTGTAGGAACACCAGCCCCGTGGCCAGCACACTCTTCTTCCATCCACCCAGGCCTCTCTGCCCTCAGTAGTCAGAACACGCCAGGCTAATCTGGGCTTGTTTATAGAGCTCCGTCCAGTTTGGGGGCTTCTTTTCAGTGGAAAGGACATGGTGGTGATGGGACGGGCGCAACTGAAGGTCAGCTGGATGAAATCGAAGTTCAAAGGCAGGAAATGACACGGCCCCGGGATGACATGAGGGTCACCCTGGGGTCACTTCCAGAAGGCCCAGGAAGTGGAGTCCACTGTTTGCTTTGTCTCCCTCTGTTATGGACAATGGGTAAACTGAGTCATGGTCATGAAAGCCAGCAAAAGCACATCTCTACTCCTCATGGGACAGAGCCCCTAAAGAAGAGGGGACACCTGAAATGCCAAGGGCGGCCAGGTAGGGACAACGAACCGGGGAGGTACATGGAGTAACATGGAGAACACGGATGCTAAGATCCAGATAACTGTTGTGAGAAATTCAGACACAGTTATTGGACCTTGGGGCCCTTCAAGATGAACTGGAAACCTGAATTTTCATGAAAAATATTGCCATTTTTTCAATGGACTATTAATTTTCCAATGAAGCATCTGCATTAGCCAAAACAAAACAGAGCAGCATGGAGGCCAAACACAACCTGCGAACAAGCTGGAATTATCCTGTGAGCTGCCAGGTGACGAGCGCCAGTGAACGCTGCAGGATGTCAGGTGAGCCTGGGCTGGTTTTCAACGCGCTTCAGGCCTGTTGTGTGAGCCCAGCATGCGATCTGCCCTACAGGGGGCGCTCCAGACTGCATCCCTACCCACGGATCTCTAGCCAAAGAGATCTGGACTTAGCTCAAAGCAGAACTGTAGGGATGCGGGCTGGCATTGTTTCGTAAAGTCAGAGGCACAATGGGTCAATATTGGGCTTCTGGGGCCCTCGGATCTCTGCCAATGTTTTGGGCTGCGAGGCAATGGGGAGGGCCCAGGCCTGGGGGTCAGGGCATTCGGCTCCGCGTTAGCATGTGACCCTTTCCTGCTAGAAAGTGAATTCCATGTGAGGGAGGGCTTTGCTTTGGTCGCCCCTAGAAGGGTGCCTGGCACACGCCTGGCACTTGAGGGAGATTTGCGGAATCTTTGTGACTGACCCATTGGGATGACATCACTCTGGGCACCAGTGAAAGGGGCTCAATACAGCCGCTGACTGACTTGCAAGGGCAGCCGTGAGATGATGGAAGAAGAAAGACGTCAAGGACTAAGACACCATGAGAAACCAGGATTGTTACCTCAGGTCTGAGCGGAGGGGAGGCACCTGCTGAGGATGGCAGCCTGACCATGCTCACCTCTCTCCCTTCCTCAGCAGTTCTTTGGCTGCGTCAGCCAGCCCAGGACCCCGCCACGACACCTCCAATTTTCATTTCTATTTCGTACAAGGCGTGGGGAGGATGTATTACCTTGCATTGTCCCTGCCGTGTGACTTCAAGAAATTCATATCTCGGTATCGGGAGAGAAACGCCACCAGTTGGTCGTTTGTCCTATGGAAACAAATGGAGAGGAAAGTCAGGATCCTCCAAAGGCCACAGGACTGGATCTTCACCTCCTTCTGTGTCACGGAAATCAGGTCCCCGCCATCTTACATCAGTGACTATCCCTCAGCTTACTACTCTCGCGGACATTTGGTCTATTTTTCTCCTATCATCCATTATACTGTGAACCTCTTTGAATAAAGACAGTATCTTGTTTGTTTTGGCATCTCCAGTGTCCAGTATTGGATTTACAAATGCCAAACAAATAGTAACCTCAGGGCGTTTGCATTCGAAATGACCGTGAAATTCTTTTATCAGTCACTAGCCAACTCTTTCTTTTTTTTTTTTTTTTTGAGACTAGGTCTCACTATTTTTGCCTGTGGAATCACAGGCTGACGTTGCCCGGGGTACCACAGACTCAAGCAATCCTCAGCCTCAGCTTCCCAGGTAGCTGGGATTACAGGCGCGCACCACCACGCCCAGCTATTTTTCAGGAACTAGTTCTCACTATGTTGCTCCGGGTGGGACTTGAACTGCAATCCCCAGTCCCAGCTGCGCTCCATAGGCTGGCACTTACAGGCACGTGCCACAGTGCCCGGCCCACTAACAAACTCTCGTCATCTAAATGTCCTCTCAAATATCACCTCTTCAGAGAGGCTTTTTCTGGCCAGCCAGTCTACCACCACATTTCACCTTAATCGGATCATGACCTACTTCACTCCCTTATTATCACAGAAAGGGTTAATTATGCTCATATGAAGATGTGAGCTCCCCAAGGCAGGAACACAGTTGGCTCATCACTAGCACATGATAGGGCTACAGTACTGTTTGTTGAATGAATGAATGACTCCAGTGGGATGTTTGAGCCAATTCTTGCATGTGCACTTTGAAGACTGAATGAATGAATGAATGAATCCTGGGCCTCAATAGCTACCGATGGAGAAAGCCTTAATAAACATGGAGTGTGATACAAATGGATGACATCGTTCCCAGCATTGTTATCCCAAATTTATCGCCATCAATCTTGGCGCTGGCTGCGTAGTCACAGCTAATCAGCTTGTGCATACAGCTGTGACAGTACTTTAAAAGGCAGTCACACGGGTCTCCATCTGCTAGATATGCAGTCGCCTCTTCCTCTGAATAAACCCAAACAGGTAAACGGTGGTGGTGACAGCTCCTTCATCACCAGGCTTCTCTGCTTGGGGGGCTTTATTTACAAGGAAAGAGTTAACTGAGGCTCCTGACTGGGAGGTAAAAAGGAGGCAGTGGAAAGGAAGGAGCTCTGGGAACAGAACAGAGAGGCTAGGCCTCTGGGAGGTAGGGGGCCTTGGGAAGGGCTGCCTGGGCCTGGGGAGCAGATAGGCCTGGAGACAAATCCCAGCTCCACCCCTCCCTCAGCTGTGTGTGTCTGCAGAGAAGTCACCTGGCTGCTGACTGACCCACTGCCAGCACACACAGGCACCTGGAGACCTAAGGCAGGTTGTAGGTGCCCAGGAAACGCAAGCTGTCTTGCTCTCCTGCCTCCCCCCATCTGGTCCAAATGCCCACGTTTCCTGCAACTCCGTGCAGTCTCACCCCTCCCAGCCCCCATTCTGTGACTTGGCTTGCCAGGGCTACCCATCGTGCCAATGGAGGGGCCGCAGAGCCTTCAAAAGATGCTGCAGGAGAATGAGCATGGCGGGGCCCCATCCCATCGCGCACTGAAACAAACACCCATCCCAAAGCAGCTCGCCGAGCAGAGGCAAATGCCAGAAACACCCCCCTCCCCCCCGCGCATCTGCGGAGGGGTAAACTGGCACATGAGCAAAAGGCTCCGACCTGCCGCTTTGCACAGCCGTGAACCCCAGGGGTGCGGACAAAAGGCACGAGGGTGTGTCTCCCATGTGGATGCCCCCAGGCTGCCAGGCCCTGCCCATGGGCACCTTACACCGAGTTCTGCTTGTGGGCAGAGGGCTTCTTGAAGTTGCTGGGAGAAGTGGAAACTGAGTCAGCCCCCAGGATAATGAACGTCGTGCCCCAAGCCACACGGAGGCCATCGCAGCCGGGGTCTTCGCAGCTCCGCTGCCTACCAGCCACTCGCTAGTCGTGACAGTTCATTATTGTCTCCTGATGAATGTGGGACAAGCCAACCTCTGAACGGGCCCCTGGCAGCGGGAATAATAAACAGGGGCCTCTTGGAGGCCTCAGTGGGAGGATTGAGGGGGCCGGGCCAGGGCTCCGGGGGCCCCCTCTCTGCAGCCCGGCCTCCCAGGGTTAGCGGCTGCAGCTCCATTTGGCAACCCCAGTAAGCGCCTTTCAGGGCCCTGAGTTGGGGCCATTTTCACATTTACCGCTTCACCGAGTCCCCATCTGACGGGAATGAATAGGCATTTAGCGAATTTACTTAGCGAAGCTTCCACATGAAATCGCCTCAAAAGATGACATCTTGGGGGAGGGAGGGCGGACGGGGGAGGGGCTGTGGTTTCCAGGCTCAGAGCTTGTGGGCAAATCTCCTTTTCAAAGCTGAGGGCTGCGTGCTTGGCTGGGCTGGTGGGGCCAGGGGACCCCCATCCCTCTTCCCCTCCCCGGGGAGCCCCCACCCCCCCACCTCTCCCTCCAACTGAAAACTCCACGCTGAATGCTGAGACCTGTCTCCCAGCCCTTCTGCAGGGGGAGAGAGTTGGGCTGGGGACCAAGTGTTCCTATTGTTGCTTTCAGACGCCTGCCAATAATTGCCTCCATAATGTTTAGTTCTCTCTGGATAATTAACAGCTTGCGATCTGTTGACATTTTACCCGGTTCCAGTCTCTCACTCGCCAGCACTGTTCCCCTCGTCCGCATTCCTCACTCCTTCCTGGTGGAGTTATTGGCCAGGGGGTTCCAGCACCTCGTCCCTGTGTCTGTCTCCTCGCCCATTTCCGTCCACCTGGTGCCCACATCAGCAGAAGGCATGTCTCTTCTCCATCCATGCCAGCTCCCCCAGGTTTAGGGCGGCAGCTCCCAGCCCGGCCCCATCGCCTTTGGAGCCGCATTGTTGAAACAAGTAAGTCAATAAGAAAAGATGAAATTGACTGGATCCATCGAGATGCCCACTTGGAATGAATAAATGAGTGGGTAATAAAACACGTGCCCAGGTCATGATGACCGATGGGGCGTTCATCCTACTCTAAGCCCCGGGGCAGACTTCTCCTGCATTTTATTGCTTTTACTGTTTGCAGAGACACGGTGCCATTG
>PVHY01025100.1:0-18776 GCA_004024945.1 Uropsilus gracilis | reverse complement strand
CCCATGGAACTGCAGGCTCTCGTTCCCCTGGGTATCACAGACTAAAGCAATCCCCAGCCTCAGCTGCCCAGGTAGCTGGGATTACAGGCGCGCACCACCACACCCAGCTATTTTTTTTGGAACTAGGTCTCGCTACGGGCAGGCGGGACTCGAACTGCGATCCCTAGCCCCGGCCACTTCATAGGCTGAAGCTTACAAGCACGAGCCACCGTGCCCGGCCTTTGGCTCTTTTGTTCTTTTTATTTTTATTTATTTTCTTCCCAAGGTGTCCAAGAATTTTATTTCCACTAACCTGCATAAATTATATAAATGCACCTAATTTCTTCATGAACTATTTTACAACAACAAAAAAAACACATTAAAAAATATATGGCTACCCTGATCCCATCCCAAGTTCTATTTTATTTGGTCAACAGTGGCAACAAGGCATACATATTTTTTAAAAGCTACACAGGTAATTATTTTCATTAATTAATTTTTAATGTATATATTTTACATTGTTGTCTATCCCAAAGTGTTCTTTTTGTTATGTATTGAGTATTTTTAATGATTCTATTTTCTCTTCATGATAGGTTTGATTAGTTATGCCTCTAAAAATGTCAGTGATTACCCCAGGATCAATATCTATCTGGGCCGGGCATGGTGGCTCGTGCCTGTAAGCTTCAGCCTATGAAGCGGCTGGGGCTAGGGATCGCGGTTCAAGTCCCACCTGGGGCCCATAGCGAGACCTAATTCCAAAAAAATAGCTGGATGTGGTGGCACGCGCCTATAATCCCAGCTACCTGGGAAGCTGAGGCTGGGGATTGCTTGAGTCTGTGGTACCCCAAGCAACGAGAGCCTGCGGTTCCACGGGTAAAAATAACGAGACCTAGTCTCAAAAAACAAAAACAAAACAAAAACCTATCTATCCGTTTAACTCATCACAGGCTACTTTCAAATAATATTATACCTTTCCCATATACTGTAAGAACCTTCCAACAATTTGCTTCCAGTTCTTCCCTACCACCTTTTGGGCTTAGTCATACATTTCACTTTTATATATATGTCCTGCTTCTAAATATGTTATAAACCTCACACCACACAGTGTTGACTACTTTTGCTTTAGTCAGTCCTTTACTTTTTTTAAGAAATTGGAAATTAAAAAAAATCTTTTTATATTTTTACCATTTTTATTATTCTTCATTTCCTGAGTCGATCTAAGCTCCTTCTGGTCTCATACTCTTGCCTGAAGCACTTCCTTTACCTCTCCTCGACATGGGTCTGCTCCTCTTGGAGCTTTTTTATTGTTGTCTCTCTTTAAGCCCTGGCTGCACACCTGCTGCCGGAAGTGGGTTCTCCTCCGTGTTCTTGCGCCCCCACGTGGTGGTAACCTGCTGTTGTTTATCACTTGGTACAATGCAGGGCAGGGTACAGGGTTTGGGTGGATTTTTTTCTTTTTTAAATTATTTATTATATTATTTATTTTATTTCACATCGTTATCTACCCCAGGGTCATCCCACCACCTTTACCACCTGTGACCCATCGTCTTAGTCTTTTGTGCCCCTCCCAGGTTGGGGTTGTATTTCTCCCTGGTCCAGACCCCAGCTCAGTCAGGGCTCTCCAAGCATCTGGGCGTGGGCTTTTCCGTGGGGCCACTGCATTCTGCCTGTGTTCTTAGTTACTCTGCAGTATTAGCAGACCTCAGCTTGTAAGGTCCTGGTTTTCTGCTCCTCTTGGAACACTAGGGGGCTTTAGCTACCTACCTCATTTGCTTGTGTTTTGTGCACCCCTACCACCAGGCAGATGGGCTTTATGCTACTCCTTCCCTCAAAACGATAGATCTTTGCTCACAAGATCTTTACCCAAACCTGAGAGGGTTTGCTTCCTCTACCATGAAGATTTAAGGCCTTTGCTTAGTTGAAAAAAAGGAAGGAAGGTTCTGGAAAAACATGAGCTCCTTCCTCCCTCCCTCCCTCCCTCCCTCCCTCCCTCCTTCCTTCCTTCCTTCCTTCCTTCCTTCCTTCCTTCCTTCCTTCCTTCCTTCCTTCCTTCCTTCCTTCCTTCCTTCCTTCCTTCCTTCCTTCCTTCCTTCTTTCCTTCCAACTAGTTCTCCCTATTCTTACCTGCAGAACCTCAGGCTCATGTTGCCCGGGGTACCACATACTCAAGCAATCCCCAGCCTCAGCTTCCCAGGTAGCTGGGATTACAGGTGTGCGCCAACATGCCCCAGCTAATTTTTTGGAACTAGGTTTCACTATGTTGTCCCAGGAGGGACTCAAACCACGATCCCTGGTCCCTGCCGCGACTTCCTAGGCTGCCGTTTACAGGCACGTGCCACCGTGCCCGCCTCCCTCTTTCTTGTGAACACCCACTGGTGTCCACTGAAAAGAGTCTGGAAAGAATACAAACTCTCCTAGTGTCTGAGGCCCCAACCCATACCAAACTGACATGTTAGCCCACACGTGTCAAAATGTTAGTTTCTTCCTCCCCACTTATCCAGCAGCCACCTTTCACTCCCGTGCTTTCACAAAGATGACATATGTATGTCCTGTGTCTCACCTTTGAGAGGCTTGTCCCCCTTGGAATTCAATGGATTTGGTGGCCTTATAGCTTCAATCAGGTCTCCGATGGGCTCAGGAAAATATGTGACTTTGTAGATTATGCCCCTGGTCTTGTTGGAGGGTGCAATGTTCTTCACCACTGTCTTCATCTGAAGTGAAAGGCTATCAACTTTCTCAAAACTACTGTTTCGTCACTGAAGAATTGGTCGTGGACCTCTTTTTTTATAGCAACAGCAATTTACATAGTAATTCAAGGTTACTCTGGCTACCATGGAGTGCCTTGCACAGAAACACTGCCAAAGGTAATTCCTGAACTCTCAAAAGGGGAGTGCAGCCTTGCTTCATCCCATGTTTATGCCACATACAGTAGGGCAAACTATTCGGTCCCTCACTCAGTAAGTATTGACTTAGAACACCTGCATGCAGGTAGCTGCCTGGCTAATTATTGGGGATCCTGCAAGCAAACATGGTTCTAGACTTCACAAGGCTCACAGTCTAGCACAATATAATGAGAAATCACAAGGTGTGGTGTCAAAAAAGAGAAATAGAGGATTCTATGGGACATGATGTCCAGGGCTCTAGCCTACCCTTGTTCAAGGAAAGCCTTCCTGAGGAAGAGGTATTTCTGCTGAGAGTTGAGGAATAAGTAGGGGTTAGCCAGGCAAGAGTGGGGGCATTCTGGTTACTGTGGAAGCACGTCAATCTCCCTAAATCATACTGGCACAGAATAGCCATTCCTTAGGATCATGAGTCACTTTGGGTCAGGAACTCACATAATTTACTTCAGGATGGCCTGTCTCTGCATTGTACCTGGGGTTTCAGCTGGACAACACAGAGCTTGAAATTGGAATCACCTATAGGTTCATTTCCATCCTGATTTCTCTGGTGACTCAGGGAAAGGCCTCCGCTCCCTTCCACATGGGCCTTTTCAAGTTCTCTCCACAGAGGCCAGTTTGGGCTTCCTTAGCTTGGTGGCTAGGATCCAAGGGCAGCCAAGCATGGTGGCACTTGTTTGCAAGTGACAGTTTATGGAGTCATAGCCGGGTCTGGGGATCGTGGTTCAAGTCCTGCCCAGGGCAACACAGCGAGACCTAATCCCAAAGAATAGCTGGGCACCTTTAATCGTAGCTCCTGGAAAGCTGAGGCTGGGGATTGCTTAAGTACATGGTACCACGGGCGATGTGAGCCTGTGGTTCCATGGGCAACACTAGCGAGACCTAGTCTCAAAAAAAAAAAAAAAAAGAATCTAAGGGCAAACATCCCAAAGATGGTCCGGCAGAAGCAGCACCATCTTTTCTGACTTAACTTCAAAAGTCAGTCAGCATCACCTCCATGTTCTATTTGCGGAAGCAGTCCAAAAAACAACACAAAACAAAACAAAAAAACCCTCAGTTATAAAGGAATGAGGGAATAGATGCCATTTCTTGATGCAGGGACAACTAGGTTCCTGAACACTGTTGTTGCTGCTATACAGGACAAGAACTATGCCGTGGCCATTTTTAAAAATCTCAGTGGGAAGAGTGCTTCCATGTGAGAGATTGCTTAAACAAAAATCCTCCAGTGGCAGAAGGCAGAACCCATCTGAAAACATGAAAAGAGTCCAGTAAGCTTGGCAGGTAGCCAAGAGAAGGAGATGGTATCAGGCACAGCTTAAGAGCTCAAACACCAACATCCTCATCTTGCCCTGGAGAAGTTTATCATCTTAGCTATAGTTCCTCCCTTCTGTTTAGTGCTTTACAATCCATAGATCAGGGCTCTGGTTATTTCCTCCTTGGTTTCAAACAACATTCCCATCAGAGATGTATTATTTGCCCTCATTTACAGATGAAGAAACTCAGCATCAATGGATGAGGGAGGCAAGCAGGCAAAGCCAGCAAAGCAGGCCGAGTAGAGGTACTTTGCTAACACTTCACACCTGAATAGTTAACAGCTTTGGTCATAGAAAAGGTATGTCTATGAGATAAAATTTATTATTTCACTGACACTATAACTTGGGGTGTATCAGAGAAGTGAATGGATTTAAAGTGGACCCAAGAGAAACTGCTAGAAGATGAATAGTGTGGAAGGTTTGCAAATATGGTGATAATGATAGAGAGGAATTTGAGAAATACTGGCAGAGGAGAGTGTGGATCTTTCTGGAGTCTGATCAAGTCCCAGTAAGGCCTCAAATATGGACATCCTCAGAGAGCCAGCTCAGTTATTTAGCATCCTGGCACCTCTGTTTTCTTGTTTTTTAAAGCGAAGATAATTATATTACTTTTCTTTGTGTTATAAAGAATAAATTAGTCAATATTTGTCAAGTGCTCTGAATAGTCCCTGGTACTTAGTAACTGCTATATAAGTGTTTGGTAAATAACTAAATTTAATTAACTGACTTGAACATTAAAGGGAATATATTAGCTCTTGCAACTGAAAAGTTCTTGCTTATGTCTCCAGGCTGGATTCAAAGCCTGTGTGGTAGTTCTGTCTCCCTCCTCCTCCTCACCCCTCCCCCGCAATTGCTCTCCTCCCTTGTTCTCTCTCCATGTTTGAGTTCCTTTCCCCACATGTTGACCCATCCTAACAAAGTTGATCTCATCTGGTATTGGCAAGATGGCCACTGCAGCTCCAGGATTGGAGGAACTGGACAAAGGGAAAGAGACAACTTCCTTGTAGGAAATGCCCCTGTATTCTGATTGCGGCTACCTGAACCACATGACCACACCTCAACCAACCACTGTGCCTACAGGGAAGACTCAGCCCCTTGGCCAAGCTAGTGACCCTACAGTCCTGAATCTTGGAAGTTGAAGCCAGGTTTCCTCAAAGACATGAACTAGTGTGTGGAAGGTGGCTCCTTTAGGAAAACTTAGGTATTCTTCAAAAAGAAAGTGGGGTGAGATCTCCGAACTTCAGTTTCCAACTATGTGAAGTGTAGAGTACATGAGGCAGCATCCACAGAAGAAAGTCACCTCGTGTCAGTGAGTTTTTTTTTGTTTGTTTTTTTTTTTTTGAGACTAGGTCTCGTTATTTTTGCCTGTGGAACTGCAGGTTCTCGCTGCCCGGGGTACCACAGACTCAAGCAACCCCCAGCCTCAGCTTCCCAGGTAGCTGGGATTACAGGCGCGCACCATCATGCCCAGCTATTTTTTTGGAACTAGGTCTCGCTACGGGCCCCAGGCGGGACTCGAACCGTGATCCCTAGCCCCAGCCACTACATAGGCTGAAGCTTACAGGCACGAGTCACCGTGCCTGGCGTGTCAGTGAGTTAAACATTTAATAAGCTTAGCATCATTACAGTTATACAGTGAGCACTTAATACATATTGGTTGTTATTATTAGTAATGCCAAAGTTACAACACTAGTAATGGCAGAGTTGGGAGTCAAACCTAAATTTTTCTGTTTTAAAGGCCAGTACTCTTTCTACTTTTTTCCATCAGGTTTTGTAACAGCAAGCCCTTCTATCTCTATAGTCATTGACTTCACCTACATTTTTCTTACTTGATTCTCTTGATAACCTTTTTGCTCTATGCAAACATCGTGTAGTTGTAGAATGGAAAACTTGAAGAACAATACAGTCACCTCATTTACCATTTCAACAAGTATTAAAGTGTCATCAGATTCGGTGGACCATGACTCCTCTCAGCATTCTAGCTTCCTTTCATATTTCCCATCAGCTAAGCTCTAGAGCAGTTGTGAGTCACTACCAGTTAGTAGGTAATGGACGCAGTATAGTGAGTTGCATCTTAATTTTTCTTTTATTCTCTTTTTTTCTCTTTTCTTTTCCTTTTTTGTGACCTAGAGAATACCAGCACACCCTAGGTAGTGGGCCACAGAACAGGGTTGACAAGTTGACAGCTCATTCAATTATACATCTGGGTCTATGTAGATTCTGGTCACGGTGTAAAATGACCCCTCTGTGAGACCCTGTTAAAAACTTTGAAAGTCATTAACCCACAGAAGAGCTCAATCTTTTCATCCTTCAAGGAACTCTTTACAACCTTAAAAATTATGGAAGCCCTCAAAAAATTTGTTTTTGTGGGTTCTATCTAGTGGTATTTATGGTATTAGAATCTTCTGATCCATAGTCAGATGCATTATCCATCATGCCACTGGCCTGCATGGTATTTACTATATTAGAAATTAAAAGTGATGAAATTTTAAATCAAGGAATATCTCCCATCAGCCATCATCACATTTGTCTAATGGTCACACATTGTGGAGACTTTGGAAAACACACTGTCCATGCCAAGAGAATTATGGTGGAAAGGTCAATCACTTTTTGGCACTAGTATGAATATTGTTTGGAATTTGAATGCCCCCTGAAAGAGTCTTGGGAATCATTAGACAATATACCTCTGTTTAAATGATTCTACCAAGCCTGTAATGCCAGTTACCTGGGAGGCTGAGACTGGGAATCACTTGAGTCTGCAGGTTCAAGACAACTCTGGGCATAGCGAGACTTAGTCTCTTAAAAAAATAATAATAAAATAAGTGATTCTGCCAGATTTTTATTTTACCCTCTCCAAAATAAACTCGTCTTCCCTCACTGTCACCCCCATTGATAAATATACCTTCCCAGGACATCAGCATTACCCCACTTCAGTGACCCAGGATTCCAACTACAAATTCTCTTTGAGCTGTTTCTTCATCCATTGAAGTCAATGCCAATAAATCACATTGACCCCTCCTGTCTCTGCAAGTGGGGTTATTATTTAGAAGGTAACTTGGTGCACCAATTAAAGCTCAGCTTTCAGTTACACAAAACTTATCAACTGATGGGTGAGCTACTAATGCTTGTGCAACATTCAAAGGTACTAAAAATTATAAGATAAACCATCAACCTCCTTTCCTGCTCTGTCCCAGAGTCATCCTGTTCCTGACCGAGGTAGCAGTCTCTCTTGAATATCAGCTCTGAGTCTCTAATTTCATGTCATACTTTAGCTTTTCTGCTTGTCAAGCTCTAAGCTCACTTCAAACTCCTCCCTGACTTGCTTGCATAAATCAAGTTGTTGTCCCTTCCTGTTTGTGAATGTTTCATTAACCACTAACACTTTCCAAATGTGTTACTTTGTTTTGTTTTGTTTTTTTTGAGACTAGGTCCTCTATTTTTGCCCATGGAACCACAGGCTCACATTGCCCAGGGTACCACAGACTCAAGCAATTCCCAGCCTCAGCTTCCCAGGTAGCTGGGATTACAGATGCGCCACCATGCCCAGCTGTTTTTTTTGGCACTAGGTCTAGCTAGGTGCCCCTGGCGGGACTCAAACCGTGATCCCTAGCCCCTGCTGTGGCTTCGTAGGCTGTCACCTACAGGCATGCACCACCATGCCCAGCCCCAAATGTGTTACTTTTAACAGAGATGTAATTTTCTTCCTGTATGATAAGCATTTAGAAGAGTGTCTTTTGTCTTAAGCTTGCTGTCTGCCCAGTCCAGCATCTGATGCAATGTGGGTGTTTGGTGAATCTCCAATGACCGAATGGATCTTCCCTCATCAAGGATTTCGGAGAGCCCCCCCATGCCTGTCGGGGATAGTTTAAACTCCCCATGGGGGTTTTCCAGTTTTTTTCCATGAAACCTCAACTTTCCTCCTTAAACTGATGCCCGAGCAAACTTGCCTACATGCTAGATAGTTTCCTCATTAGAACCTGCTGCCATTTCTGTGAGGTCTTTGCTTGTACTATTTGTCCTCAGCTGGAGTTCTGAAGTGGAATATTGCATGATGTTACGTGCTATTTCCTAGGAAAATGAAATTTATCTATTTATCCAATATGTAAATGCTTCATGTCACCCAAATAATTGTCTGGTGGAAATTTGCAGGAAATCAATCCCATTGCAGCAGATTTATTCTATTTTTATTTTTTGTGACTAGGTCTCACTTTTTTTTTTTTTTTTTTGAGACCAGGTCTCGCTATTTTTGCCCGTGGAAGCGCAAGCTCTCGTTGCCCGGGGTACCACAGACTCAAGCGATCCCCAGCCTCAGCTTCCCAGGTAGCTGGGATGACAGGCGCGCGCCACCACACCCAGCTATTTTTATTGGAACTAGGTCTTGCTACAAGCCCCAGGCGGGACTCGAATCATGATCCCTAGCCCCAGCCGCTTCATAGGCTGAAGATTACAGGCACGAACCACCGAGGTCTCGCTATTTTTGCCCATGGAACCGCAGGCTCATGTTGCCCAGGGTACCATGGACTCAAGCTATCCCCAGCCTCAGCTTCCCAGGTAGCTGGGATGACAGGCGTGTGCCACCACGCCCAGCTATTTTTTGGGACTAGGTCTCGCTGTGTTGCCCCGAGTGAGACTCGAATCACGATCCCTAGCCCCAGCCGCTTCATAGGCTGAAGCTTACAGACACAAACCACTGTGTCCGGCTTCCATTGCAGCAGGTTTAAAATAGCAGGAGACAGTATAGGATTAGTGAAGCAATATTCTGGTCTCTCTACTCTGTAGTGAACAGCTGCTATAAGCTAGATCTTGGTACCTGAATCCAAATAAATTTTAAGTGACATCTTGCAGCAGCATGCCTGTTTCTCCCTGTAGTTTGGGTTTGTGAGATTATCTGGCTATTGCTTGTGGTAGTAGCTTGTTGCTTCTTCTTGCTGTATAGTATTCCACTGTATGAATACCCCACAATTTAGCTATCCACTTTTCTCTTAAATGTACTTTTTTCTTACATTGTTGTAGACGCTAAAGTTCTCCCAGCACCATATTATTCCTGAACTGTCATCATGAGCCCTTGTGCTCATTCCTCCTGATTTTGCCCTCCCTACCCCTCCTTCATTTTTATTTATTTATTTGTTTATTTATTTATTTTGAGACTAGGTGGCTATTTTTGCCCATGGAACCGCAGGCTCTCATTGCCCGGGGTACCACAGACTCAAGCAATCCCCAGCCTCAGCTTCCCAGGTAGCTGGGATTACAGGCACACACCACCATGCCCAGCTATTTTTTTTGGAACTAGGTCTCACTACGGGCCCCAGGTGGGACTCGAACCACCATCCCTAGCTCCGGCCGCTTCATAGGCTGAAGCTTACAGGCATGAGCCACCATGCCTGGTAGGACTCAAGAGATTCTTAGCCTCAGCCTTCCAGTGGTTAACTATTTCTAAGAGTGAGTAGTGAGATCTCATGTGGTTTTAATTTGTGGTTCCCAGGTGACAGAGGCTGAGCTACTTTTCGTAGGCTTAACAACCATATGAATTTTTTCTTTATGTATCTGTTCAGGCATCCTATCTACTTTTATTAGGTTGACTGTTCTTACTGATTTATAGTAATTCTTCATTTATTCTGAAGATGAACCCTTTTCATCTGTATATGTTGCAAAGATCTCTCCCCTTTGTGCCTTGTCTTTTTATTTCAGCAATTTGTGAGGTTGTGAGCAATGAGTGAGAGTTCCTGTCATTCCACATCTCACCCCATGTTTGTTAGAATGTGATGAAAGAAAAGAAAAAGAAAAAAAAAGATAGTTAAATTGTGGGTATTCATACAGTGGAATACGACATAGCAACAAGCTACTACCACAAGCAACAACTTAGGTAATCTCAGAAACCCAAACTGTTATTTAAACAAATTAAGACTTTATTTTTAAGAAAATTTTAGGTATAAAAGGTCTAAAATATTATGGACAGGATTAGAGAGCTCTGATCTGTCCCTAGCTATTTTCCCTGTCTTCATCAGTATCATGTATTAGTTACATTTGAACTCATATTTATCCATTAACTAAATTCAGTGCTTACATTAGGGCTTACTCTATGTTGCACAGCAATATGTGATATCATACATCCCCCATAACAGTATTATACAGAATAGTTTCACTGCCCTACTCATTCTCATTTCATCCCTTCCTTCTTTCCTCTCCTACCCCAAAATCCCTGGCAACCACTGATCTTTATATCATCTCTGTAATTTTGCCTTTTCTAGAATACCCTATAGGTCATATCATGTAATATGTAGCCTTTTCAGACTGATTTGTTTCACTGAGTAATATGCATTTAATATGCATCTTTGGGGCATGACAGCTCGTTTATTTTTATCACTGATTATTAATAATCCATTGTATGGTTGTGCCATAACTTGTTTATCCACTCACCTTTGAAGGGCATCTTGGTTGCTTCCATTTTTGGCCGTTATAGGTAAAGCTGCTATAAACATCTGTGTGCAGGTTTTTGTGTAGACATAAATTTTCAAGTCATTTGGGTGAATAGCTCATAGTGCAATTAGCTTGGTAAGAATACACCAGATTGTCTCTGAAGGTGGTTGTGCCATTTTTGTTTTCCTGCCAACAAGGAGTGAGAGTTCCTGTCACTCCATATCCTTGCTAGCACTTGGTGTTGTTAGTTTTTGGATTTTAGCCATTCTCACAGGTATGTAGTGGAAACTCATTGTTTTCTGTTGCAATTCTCTGATGACATTTGATACAGAACATCTTTTCATGTGCTTATTTGCTACCTGTACATCTTTGGTGAGCTATAGATCTTTTATTCATTTTTAACTGGGTTGTTTGTTTTCTTAATATTGAGTTTTAAGGATTCTTTTTTTTGGACAAATATGGCCTGATAAATGTTTTGCAAATATTTCTCCCAGTCTGTGATTTGCCATTTCATTCTTTTTACAGTGCCTTTTGCAGAGCAGGAGTTTTTAATTTTAATAAAGTCCAATTATACACTTTCTTTGATGAATTCAAAAAGCTCATTACCCAAATCAGAGTCACCTAAATTTTCTCCTTTGTTACATTCTAGAATTCTGCAATTTTACAGTTAGGTCTATGATCCATTATGAATTGTGTTTTTTGAAAGATGTAATGGCAGTGTTTAGATTCTATTTTATTTTTAAATGTAAATGTCCAAAGCCGAGTGTGGTGGCATGCACCTGTAATTCAAGCACTGGGAGGCAAGAGGCTGGGCATTGCTTGAGTTTGTGGCTTCAACACTACCCCAGGCAATATAGCAAGACCTGGTCTCAAAAAGCAGCCAGGCACAGTGGTGGGTGCCTGTAATCCCAGCTACCTGGGAGGTTGAGGATGGGGATCACTTGAGTCCACAGGATTGGGACTACCCTGGGCAATATAGCGAGACCTAGTCTCAAAAAAAAAAAAGTGGATGTCCAATTATTCTGGAACCATTTGCTGAAAAGACTATCTTATCTTTGCGTGATCACCAATTGATTATATTCCTCTGGGAATATAATATCTAGTCCCATTGATCTATTTGTCCATTCCTTTACCAGTGCTATACCTTTTTATAGTAGAACAGCTTCTATTTAGAATTATCCAGCTGGACTCAGTGTAGACGATCCCAATTTTGCTAGCAACATCTGAGCATCACTGTCAGGAGCCTGCTGGATATATGCCCTCTTGTCTCCATCAGGTCTGATCAGGATGTTGATTTTGGCCACATCTATATCATACAGTGTCTTTATAGACTGTTTGATCTGGTGCTTGTTGGTCTTAACACCCAAAATGAACACAAGTTGTTGTATTATCTTCTTCATTGCTGACTCAGTGCTTGGGGGAATTAATGATAACATAGTGGGATGATCACTGGGGGTGATCTTCAAGGACTTTTGGGTTGCCTTCAGAGCTGCAATGTCTTGGGTTACTGGAGGGTTGTTGACATGCAGGTCTTTCTTTGTGGACATGGAAACCTTTCAATACTACTTTCATGGCCTTCAATGCTTTTGGCTTGGCTTTAGAAGTGACAGGGGCTTCCTTCTTTGATTTCAGTGTCATCTTTTATTCCAGGGCCTTTGTGACAAGGGTTTCCTCACTGTCTTGATTATTAGTTTTATTTTAAGTCCTAAGGTTGGGAAGCATCAGACCTCCAATTCATTGGTCTTTTAAAAATTGAATTTCTTAATTTGTGTATGTTCCATGTGCATACTGCTTACTTTATAACTCTTGTCAAGTAGATGATGTTACATAGTATACTCCATTTACAGAGCTGTAAAGAGACTAAATACTTGTTCATAAATTCAATAGTAACAGAATCTTGACTTTTCAGTGCTTGGATACACTAACCTCCTCCTGGGGAGGGAATCTTATACCCTGTTGTCTGCAGGATTAACAAGTACCTGCCATTACATATTAAAACATGTCTATTACATTGTCTTTTGTGAGTTAGCAGAAGTTGATTCCCATTTCAAGTGATACTGGGAACCTGGCACCACTGAAAATGTAATCATGTAGAAGTGGGCAAAACTAACACCTTGGAAAGTTCTGTGGCAGATACGCCTCACTGATTAGTTGCTACCCAAACATTCTCTTTTCCTGTTCCTCTTCTTGCAATATAGAGGCTGAAAATAATCACTTTCCAGATTTTTCCAGAACTACCTCACAGGTATAGTTCCAGGACAAAGTTCTGGCAAGTGAGATGTAAGCACAGTTTATTGGGGGCCTCTTAAAAATTTTTGTCTTCTTAATAAAAATCAGCTAGTGCTGTTGTCTTTCCCCCAATTCTTTTTTTTAAAAAATTTATAGAGACTAGGTCTCGCTTTTTTGCCCAGGGTTGTCTCAAACCCATGGACTCAAGTGATCCCCAGCCTCAGCCTCCCAGGTAACTGGAATTACAGACGTGTGCTACTAATCCACCTGACTTTCCTCCTATTATTCTTGAATATAGATATGATGATAGATATGATGCTTGGTGCTGCTGCAGCCATTTTGTTGCTACAGTGAAAAGTTCAACAACAATGACCAAAAAAAAAAAAACAAAAAAAAAAAAAACCTAAGAATGCTGGAGCAGAAAAAAATATAAATGAATTATATTGAACAGCTGATCAAATTATGACAATCACCTACTTGAGAACTTCTTATTACCTGAGAAAACTTAATGTGTTAAAACTCACTGCTGGTCAATTTATTTATTATCAAATATCTAAAACCAATCTACCAGCTAACTCTCCCTGAGCACCAGTATTATGTAAACATCTTTGGACTGCCTCTTGTGGAAATACCACAGGATTCTTCACCATAGTCTCTTGAATAGGTCCTCCCAAGTGGTGATCCTTGTCATTATCCCTTCCCCCATTGCATCAGGTGCTGAAGTTTTTTATAAGAACAAAAGGCCATTATGACTACAATTATTTACCAAATTGGCCCAGTCTTCATGGTTTTCACCAACCTCACCTCATGTGATACCTAAAATTGATGTTATCACAGAGAATAGAGTTGACACAAATAAATGAAAGTAAGAACTTTATTATTAGGATTGATGATCAGAGAAGTTTGGAGAAGGAAGCAGACAAGTTGCCCTGTGGAACAGAGAATTTGCTTTCCTGCAAAGGGCTGAGCAGAGAACTGGGAGTATTGAGCAGACAGCAGATTAGGGCCTGTTTGACCCCAGTATACGCAAGCTTGGAGAGTGAGATAGATCGCTGGCTCTTTTTCAGTCTAGCTAAGCAGGGTTTGAAAGAAGCTACAGAAGACCAGTAACATGGAAGTAGGAGAGTGATTCCAAATAGAGTGGAGAGCTTGAATACAGGGGACAGTGTACTCAGATGAGTTTGGATACTCTTGATGGACCAGTTGAACTGGAGTGGACAGTTTGAGCCCTTGGCGATTTTTCACTTTGTTTAAGTCACTGGGCTGTTTTAGTTATACTTTTTCCCCCTTGGTAAAAATGAAAGGACTGACTAAAATGAGTGGATCTCAGTCTTTCCTCACAGTGACCTAGAATTTATTCCCAGAGGCTTTGCAACCACAAAACCTAAAGGAAATACAAGGCAAATCTGTTGGTTTTTCTTTTTTAAACAAAGATTCTGGTATGGTAATAATTATTTCAGTACAGATAAATAGACCTTTCACTTTTAGACAGGCCTCTTGCCTATATCATAAAAGGTCCCCCTCCCCTCATTTAACATTTAAAATTTTTTTAAACATTTTATTACAAATGATTTCGAACATTCAAAAAATAAGTATAGTAATATTGCCACCAAGATAAAGGTGGTATTTAATCTCTTCCTTAGAAAAAAATGTTAAACTCCACCCTTTTCCCCTATTGCTCCCAGATAACCACTTTTCCAAAATTGCTGCGTGTCTTTCCTGTTTAAAGTTTTTGTACTTCTACTGCGTATGTTAAATATTTATAATATGTATACTGTGTGTATGTTTTACATAAATATTAAACAGAAGGTGACATCTTTCAATTTTTTTGTGTAAACATCTTTGTGTAAAACATCATTCATTATGTTTTTAAGATTTATCTGTATTGATGGCACTAAGTCATTTAACTGGGTGTGTAGTACTTCACTGTAGGAATAAGCCAGAGCATCTATTCCCCTGTAGAAGGACAGTTAGGCTATTTCCATGTTTTTTTGTTTTGTTTTGTTTTGTTTGAGACTAGGTCTCGCTATTTTTGCCTGTGGAACTGCAGGCTCTCATTGCCTGGGGTACCACAGACTCAAGCAATCTCCAGCCTCAGCTTCCCAGGTAGCTGGGATTACAGGCGTGTGCCACCATGCCCAGCTATTTTTTTGGAACTAGGTCTCTCTATGGGCCCCAGGCGGGACTCGAACCGCGATCCCTAGCCCCGGCCACTTCATAGGCTGAAGCTTACAGACATGAGCCACCATGCCCAGTCTTATTTCCATGTTTTTGCTGTTACAACAGAAGCAGTAGACTTGCCCTCACCTCCCATGAACACGGCAGCAGTTCTTGCAAGGTGCTAGATGTAGAATTGCTGGGTTGTAAAATATGAACACTTTCAATTTTAGGCTGAAGATAGCCCATTTTGCCCAGGAGGCCAACCAGGAGATGAAAATATCAGTGACACTACCTCTGTGGATACATGCAACTACACATGTATTTATATTCACATAAGTACATGTGCATAAATACATTGGGGCCATTATCCCTGAGGAGAAAAAACAGAACTGGATTTATTGCCACAATCCTTATTTGAATGGCTTTATCTGCTTCCAAAACTCAAGTCAGAGAATATTGGAATTGGCCGTTTAATTAAATAGCTACCCAATGTAATTACTGCTTCTAAAGTATCCTGGACATAGGATTATACATACAAAGACAGAGTCCACAATCTCTCAAAGTAGCCCAGTTCTACTGGTTAGAAAGTTCTCTTGTAAATTGATCAGAAGATACTTATGACTGGGAAGGAGATTCAATTCTGAATTTAACCCTCCTTTGTGTATCTATTACTGCTATGTAAAATGGGAATAAAAATATTGTCAAACTTAAAAGATCATTGTGAGAATCAAATGAGTTAGTGTAACTCTATCTATATATGTGTGTGGATATTTACACAGATAAATATATTTATGTGCATATAAATCCATATGTAGATACATGTGATATATACACATCATGCATGCACATACTCATGTATGTTTAGAGAGTGCATGTGAGGGCAATTGATTGATAGTAGCTACTGCTATTATTTTCTTCTTCCTGTCATCTACTTCCAACAAGAGTTCATACTGACAAAAAATATTTGAATGTCAAACATTGTAAGTGCTATGTGCCAGAGACTGTGCTAGATGTATCACCATGTTTATCTATTGTTATTTTTAAGACCTGTGAAATTACCAGCACAGGTCAACAGTTTAAAATGGAAGTTCTGGATTAGAATTAGTGGAGCTGTTTAATCCTAACTATACTACTCCCTAACTAGTGATTGTGAGAGTATTGCTTAATTCACCACTAAGCACTTACCTCATGTTCAATAAATGTCAGGTATTGTTCAGTTTAATGCCTCAGTGACCCTAACAAGGATTTCATCCTGAACCTGGAGAGCTCTGCACAGATGATCTCAAAGCATACCTCTTGTCCCACAACCTATGCTCTCATAAATTCAGGAACAGCTATGGGGGGAGGGGGAGATAAAGTGAAGTGACCCACAACATTTCTAGGAGAAATGCATTTCACAAAGCTAAATTCACAAACATAGCTTTTTCTTTTCTTTTTTTTTTTTTGAGACTAGGTCTCACTATTTTTGCCCATGGAACCGCAGGCTAAATTGCCCAGGGTACCACAGACTCAAGCAATCCCCAGCCTCAGCTTCCCAGATAGCTGGGTTTACAGGCGCGCACCATCACGCCCAGCTATTTTTTGAGTGACTAGGTCTTGGTATGTTGCCCCGGGCAGGTCTTGAACCGAGATCCCCAACCCCAGACGCGACTCCATAGGCTGTTGCTTACAGGCATGCACCACCATGCCCGGTCACAAACATAGCTTCTAATGTCTCTAAATGGGGAGGATTTACTCGTTTGGAGCTCATATACTAATTCATACTTTTGATGTGAAACAGAAAAAAACTCAAGAATAAACGGCAAATACTATATAACAAGCTGAAAATGTGCATTCAGTCCTACATGAGGGTAGGTTCTGCTTGATTCTCACTGAAGGGAAAAGAGTATTCAAAAGCTCAGACTTTGAAGTCAGACAGATCTGGATTTGTATTCCAACTTGATTCTTTTTCAGCTATGTAACTCCCACAGGTTGCTTTTTTTTTATACCCGTTTTCTCGTCCACAAAACTTAAATAGTAATAATTATCTATAGAAGTGTACTTAGTACAGTGCTGACATAGTAAATGCTCAATAAAAGCAAATTATTGTTATTATCTGAAAAATGGCTCCCTATAGGTTCCAGTCTTTGAGGTTCCTTATGGGTGGGGTCTGGCCTCTGCCTTCAGAAGTTAGGCATGGTGCCTTCCTCCTCACCAAGGATACTTCCTTAGAGCAGAGGGTGTTTCCTGCATCAAACTTGGCACTCCACAAGGCCTGAAATGCTTTTATTCCTCAGAGTGGGGACAGCAGTACTTCCACCAGCCTCAGATGGACCTCCTCTCTCCCACCAGCCTGGGGACTGTGTATGGTGAGGCTGGTTTCCCTCTAGGTCACTCGCTGTAGGACTGGTTCCTACTGGTTCCCTTTTATTTTCTTTCTCAGGAAGCCAGTGTGAGGAATGTGCCTCTTCAGTAAGCCCCCTAGAGCAAGAAGGAGTAAGATTCTTCGGGACCCAGGAGCTCCAGCCCCAAGGGTCCGGCAATTCAGGGACTCTGAGGAACTCTTGAGAAGGCTCTTAGGAGACTGTCAGGCCCTAGAGGCCAATAGGGGAGTGTGGGGCCGTCCCACAAGCTACGTGAGGGAGCAATTTACGCGGACGTGGGGCTGCGAGGGTGCGTCCGAGTAACTAATGGCAACTGGGCGGGGTGAGCCCGCTCGGCTAGAGCTCTGAGAGAAGGAAAAACTACGATTCCCAGAATGCCCCGTGGTTCAGCCAGGCTTTCCCGCCCACCCACTGGCTGCCGGTCCGGCGAGCGGCGAAATTGATTGGCCGCGGCGTTGCGGGCTCCCCCACTAGCAGGTTAGCAGGCGCCGCCGGCAGCAGACGTTGACCGGGCGCGGGGGGTTGAGGAGCCCGACTTGCCATTCTGGAAACCGCGGGGCGCTGTCTTCGTAGCGTACCCGCCGGGTGCGAGGCTCTGGCCGGGGGCGGAGACTGCGTGGCGCAGGCGCGGTGCTGGGCTTCTCCTGGGTCCCCAGACAGCTGGAGGAGATAAACAGAGGAGGAGGAGGGAGGGGGGTGCGTGTGTGAGAGCGCGCGAGGGAGTGTGAGTGTGTGTGAGCGCGGGTGTGAGGCTGTGCGCAGGGGCGGGCGGAGGCGCTGTCCGGCCGCGGTCAGGCGCCGGGCGGGGAGCATGGGAAGGGGCTAAAGCTACCCGGCCGCCCCCCCCCCCGCCCTCTCCCCGGGATCCGCGCCCCCCCTCCCGGGAGAGGGGCCGGGCCCCCCGGACGGACATGGGCTCCTGAAGTTGCGCCGCCGCCGGTCCCGGGAAGAGGCCTGACAGGTACGGCTAGCCGCCGCCCCCTGCCCTCCGCGGGCGCCCAGGCGAGGACCGGCTCCCGCAGCCCCGGCACACCGGCGGCCCGCTCTGAGCCGGCCCCAGCCCTGCCGGCCCGGGGACCTGGACCCGCCCGCCCGGGGGCCCGGGTGTCCCGAGAGGGGGCAGGCCTCGCCGGGGCGGAGGGCAGAGAGGGCCGGGGACCGCGTGGGGGCGGAGGGCTGCTCGGGGCGTGGAGGGAAGGCGCTGGGAGTTCAGGAGGCTCTGCAGAGGGAAAGGTGGCAGTCGTCCCATCACGGGACTTTTTTGCGGAGTTTTGTTTGACATCTGATCTGGCGCGGGTCTCAGGAAGAAGGGGCAGGTGGAAGTGTCCGGAAGGCGACGTTGACCTGACTGCTCCCCGCTCTCTCAGTCCTCGTGTTTCTCTCTCTCCCTCTCTCTCTCTCTCCCTCTCTCTCTCCCT
>PVHY01025099.1:0-18810 GCA_004024945.1 Uropsilus gracilis | reverse complement strand
TGAGTTCTTATCCACCTTTTCCAGCAGAAAAGCTCTCGCCCACCTATCCCCAGGTTTCTGCCTATTTCTCAGCATGGGTGCCCTTAGATGCCCCTGACTGAAAAACTGGCTTGTCCACCCACTGCCAGGGCAAAACGAACTCGTCCCTTCAGCGGGGCGCCATCCTCCACCCGCCCTCCAGCCGCCGCTCACAGGGTCCTTGGCCACCGTGAAGAGGAGGTCTCCCTCGCGGTTGTACTTAATCTGCGTGATGGACCGTTCATGGCCCTGCAGCAGGATCGGCTTCTGTGGGGACAGGACCAGAGTGTCAGAGCCCGGGGTCGGTCCCTGCCCTAGCCCAGCGACCCCAACTTAGTGGAACTCACCATCCCGGCGGTGAAGTAAGGAAGGGGGCAACGTGACAAGACCGGAAGGGGTTTTGACGTCACTTCCGGATTGTGGGCCCGCCCCCCGTTCCCGGAAGTAGAAAGAAGCGGCGTTGCCATGGCGGCGTCCCTCGGTGAGTAGGCGGCCCCGCCCCTCCGTGGGCTTCCCGACCCCGCGCGGATTTTATTTGCCATTCCACCTACACCATCTAGCCGCTCCCCCAGTTGCAACCCAAATCGGGGTTCCTGGATTCATCTCCACGCCTTCCGGGGTCTGTGCAACCCACTAATCACAACCGGGGCATTGGAGTGCGGAAGAGGGGTGGTGGGTGGCTAGCTAAGGATAGGAGTCTTGGAGAGGGCCTAGTCGGGAAGGGAGGCCAGAAGGCTGGTCCCCGCAGGTGGCCTTTTGTGGGTGGGGAAGTGTCACTCGCATTTCCATTCAGGGCAGGTGCTGGCTCTGGTGCTGGTGGCAGCTTTGTGGGGTGGCACACAGCCGCTGCTGAAGCGGGCTTCCTCAGGCTTGCAGCAGGTTCATGAGCGGACCTGGGCCAGGCAGTTGCTGCAGGAGATGAAGACCCTCTTCTTGAATACTGAGGTGCGTCTGAGAATGACCCCACTCTGGGTGGCGGCTAAGAATTTGGTCTCTGGAGTCAGACAGGTCTGAGTTGGAATCTAAGCCCCACCCCTTGCTCCCTAAAAACGCTTAGACCTGTCACTTGTCCTTCTTGAGCCTCAGTTTCATCATCTGTAAAGTGGGCATAATAATGGTAACCGTTTTCTAGAGTATTTATGAGGTGAGACTTGGAGCCAAGCTTCTTTGAGGATTAAGTGAAGTGAGGCCTAGGCCACCATTGATGCTCAACCAACCATGGCTGCTAGTGTTATTATCATGATTACTACCCCCCTCCCAGATCTTTGCAGAGGGAAACTTGAGACTCAAACTGGCCCTGGGTAGTGAGGATTAAGAAGGATGTAGAGAATTACCTCTGAGCTCAAAGCTACAATCTGGTGGGAAAAAAGAAGACAAGTCACAGCCATCTCTCAGGCCCAAGGGCTATGAAAGAGGGACAGATAAAGTGCTGAGTAAGTTTAGGGCAGGGAGGCTGGAGTTAAGAGATTCTGGGACAGCTTCTTGGAGGGACAGGACTTGGGGGAGGTGAGAAAGATGGGCAGGGATGCAGGGAGAGGACATTAAGGGCAAAGGAATGAGTTCATTCAGTTCTCCCTCTGCTCTGGAAAGGTTCTTTTTAGACAACTTGATGCTCCCTTCACTCTTTGAGCTATGCCTCCAAGGAGAGGCATATCTAGGAGCTTGGAGAAGCTTTGAAGAAGGCAGCACTAATAGCTGGGTATGGTGGCACACCTGTAATCCTAGCTACCTGGGAAGCTGAGGCTGGGGATTGCTTGAATCCGTGGTACCCCGGGCAACATGAACCTGCAGTTCCACAGGCAAAAATAGTGAGACTTAGTCTCAAAAAAAAAAAAAGAAGGCAGCACTGCTCAGTTATGAAATCACACTGTGACTGACTGTGGGTTTCTTTTATTTCCAGTACCTGGTGCCCTTTTTCCTCAACCAGTGTGGCTCCCTTCTCTACTACCTCACCTTGGCATCAACAGGTGGGTCTCTGGCTTGGAACTACCATGGTTGGGGGAGTAGAGACCACCTGGAAGAGAAATACAACACTTTGTTCCTGTGAGTGAGGGAGAGCCAGTTTTCTCTGGCTCCCTCTTTGCTGGTCAGCAGTGGCTGTGCTGCCAGTATCCGTGTGACGGCAGGCAGCAAATGAAGGAAGAAGGTGTTGTGCAAAGGGGCTAGCTTTGACTCTCATTTCTACTGTGTACTACCCACCTGACCTTGAACAAAGCCCTTACTCAAGCCGTGGTTGGAGAAAATTGGGGAATAGTATTGAGGATTATTCATGTATGAGAAACATCTGGCAACTACCTGGCACACTAGGTAGTGGTTCAGCAAATAAAAATGTCCTTTCCTCCATGTTTGCTGACTGGCCTCTACAGTCTCAGGTCTGTGCTAGCTTTACAAAACATACTCCATTCTTAGCATGACCCATGAAGCAAACATGGTTATCCCCATTTAGGAGATGAGGTGACAGAACTTCAGGCAACTGTGTCACTTAAGTCCAGCTACCTGTCAGTGCAGGAAGATTTAAAGCCTTTATTATTTAGTTTATGCTCTAATCCCCTTACTGTGATTTCACATCCTCTGAGTTACTGGAAGCTTCCAAGGGATTGAGGGCCCCAAATTACTCAAAGGAACTCCTAGAGATCATGAAATGACAGGGAACCAGACCAACCTCCAGACCTGCTGCCTCAGCTACAACTCGAGTCTATTTCCATCTGTTTCCATATTGGGCTTCTCCTGAGTCTTCATTTATGTCTGAAAGCCTCCTTATTGCCCAAGTATACTGAGCTGTCTGCACAGCTGACCTCAGTTTGGCCACTCACTGAGTTTTGAGCAAACTGAGATCGATCCTGTTATCTCAACACCTACCTCACCTCTATTATTTACCATCCAGCCACTCTAATCATCAAAACAGTGGCCACTGTTCATGAAGCATCTGCTTCGTCTGGGAACTAGCCATGCTTTGTCGTATTTCATCTTACAGCAACTCTGTTGTGGAGAGATTGTTGTCCGGCTGTTACTGTTTTACATGTGAGCACAGGCTGAGTGTCTGAAAGTCCTAACCAGAATCACAGTGGGAATCTGATTACCTCATCCTAGGACCCTCGCTCTTCCATTGCACCTGCTGCTTTCTTGCTCCATCTCCTATTCAAAAGTGGGTATGGTTAAGGAAGATGCTCTGAGTTAGTGGGAGAATGCCAGTTTCTTGGATGGGTGACATGCAGATTTATGGTAGACCCTTGCAGGGGATAAGGAGCAAGGCAGTTTTTCCTCTACCTGAAGCAGATGCGACCTAGTATGCTGAGAAGGACTGTACTAAAGAGCCAATATGAGCATCCTGGTCTGTCTAGCAGTAGGAGTCTTGTGCACTCAGCTGCATCCTTTGGGTCTGGGCATCTGTCTGTCCAAGTGTTCTTGGACTCTCAGGAGCTCTGAGTGCAGAGACCTCAGCAACCTGAGTGTTCCCAGACTTTGTAGTTCAGCTCTTTGTGCTGGATTCCTGAGGCAACATGAAATTTGGAGTCCGGACACCTAGGTTTGAATCCTAGGCATTACTGCGACTTCATTTGGAAAACGGGATGATCCAATACCTTTTTTAAAGAGCTTTCTGGATGATGAAAGAAAAGTGCCTTTAAGGCAGTTTTTACACCTCAGAGAGTCTCTTTATTCTGATCCTTCAGATCTGACCCTGGCTGTGCCCATCAGTAACTCTCTGGCCATCGTCTTTACTCTGATCGTGGGGAAGATCCTTGGAGAAGATATTGGTGGAAAACGTAAGTCTGATTCACTGCAGTGGGGAAGGTAGCTCCGTAGACCCACATACCCGGTTACCTACCAGAACCATCTCCCATGGGCGGGTAAAGAGTGGCCCTTTCCCTCTACAGTTCTCCCGCTTCCCTGTGGTCACCTGAGTCTCCTTTCCCTGCGCTGCCCGATCCTATCTAAGTCTTTTCCCCAGCCCTGCGCCAGCTCCCACTGGCATAACTGAGCTCAGAGCCCTTTGGTTTCTACCCGTTATCCAGGAGCACTTGCAGGCATACTGCTCACCATGACTGGAATTACACTATGCGTCCTAAGCTCGGGGAGGAAGAACCAGGAACAGCTTTGAGGGGACAATGCCACCCTCCAGCTCTGCTGTCACTGGGACTCTCTGGCCCACGAGGTACAGGCAGTGAGCCGATGACCTGGCACTTCTCTGCTCTGAGCCTCAGCTTCTTCTTCCCCGAGGAGGGTAATAGCTACCTCCTGGGTGGAAACCAGAGAACAGGAGTGAAAGGGTTTTGTAACTTGTAAGCGCTGTTCAACTGCTCGCATTTAGCACAAGAGACTTCGCACTCACCCTCAGCAACCTTTGTGCCCAGCAGCTCTCTTCCTGCCACTGTAACAGGCGACCAGCACAGCCCCTGTTCACTGTGGCCTGATCTGGACCATCACAGCAACAGGGGATGAACTGCAGAGCTCCAGCTGCATGGGGCAGGCTTGCTGCAGCCTCTGAGCCAAATGTAAACAGGAGGGTGGGGGAGGGGCTGGGGGCGGTTGGGGAAAAGGTGGCTGTGGAACGGGGAAGAATGGCAGATCCGGAGAACTGAGCTGCCAGACAGTCTGCTTGTCCCACCCATGGGGCAGGTGGAAATCCTCAACTGCTCACCCCTCAAACAGATAGATACTCGTGAGCCACAGAACTGACTCTAGCACACAGCGCAATGCCTGGCAAGTACAAGGCTGTAATAAATCCACAACACACAGACGAAGGTTGGTAAAGAATTCTTTTATTGTGACAGCCCCGCCCCCAAGCTGTGGTCTCCTGCCAAGCTCACTTGGCTGCTCCTTTCTCTGGCCAGGGACCCCCATGAGGAAATGGCCTCCATGGTGAGGGCTGCTCTGTGCAGACAGGAAAAGACTGGGCTGTGGGCTTAGGAGCAGAGAAGGGAAGGGCTGCAGAGGCTGCCACGTACCCTCTACGCCCAGGGGAGGCGCTGCTTCCTTCAGGAACTGACCTCTGGAAGCTTCAGAATGGCTGTCCCAGGTCTCAGCTGGAGCTGCTGGCTCAAGAGGGTGGGGTAAGGGCCAGGGCAGCCTCGGGCTGGTTTTCTGGCATCAGGGCCTCCTCCACTATCTGTGCTGCCCTCTGCAGGCAGAACGGAGGCTTTATTGAGCATCCCAGGTCCTGGCAGCAGCCCACAGCCTGGAGTGCTCCACCCCAGGAAAGCTGAGGCCGTGGCAAGTAGGACCTGCCCGCTCATTTAAAAGGTAGGAAATCAAAAGGAGTAAAATAGAAAAGCACACACCCTTCCCTATCAAAGGCAGGAAGTTGACTCTGACAAGAGAGGCTCACAGCCTTGAGGGACAGAACTACTCCTGGCCCCCAGTTTCCAGTTCAGGACTCAGTCCCAACATACTGCTTCCGGCCCCAACCCACCTACCTGGTCCAGGGGTTCCTCTGTCCAAGTGTCTTCATCTTCTGCTACTTCCTGCGCCCCTGCTGTCTCCCTCCTGGGGTGGTGCGCGCCGTACACACCCTGGACTGCTGCTGAGGAAGGCAGTGCTGGCTGCTGCCTAGGCTGAGGGCTCTTGGCCCTGGGCCTTACTTCACGCTGCACACCATCTCACAGGATGGAGGTAGGCCCTTCCCCTCACTCCACCCTTGCCCCCCAGATCCCACCCCTGCAGTCCCATTTGCATATGCTGCTTCTCATCCATCAAGTCCCTGTGAAGAGACTGGGGACTGGACCCTGTAGAGGGTTAGGAGGCAGCATGCTCTGGTCATGGCCAGCTCAACCTGGGCATTCTACCCCCCAGACCTCCCCCAGAACAGCAGGGCTCAACTTGTGTCAACGTCAGAGGGTGACTGAGAAGAACCTGGGTCCCTAGGGCCCCTCACCTGATGGAGATGGGAGAGTGGGAAGCCCGCTTTTTGACTGAATGGCCTTCTGGGGTCTGGCATAGAAAGCAGATTGCTCAGTCTGGCTTAGCTGCTTTGGAGAGGGCCGGGCGGCCTGTGCCCGGGGATTTTGGGCCTGGAGAGGGATAGGACTGTGAGTGTTGAGTATTCTGACCTTCACTCCCCAACTGGGCTCGAGTGCCCTGGTTCCTATGGGGGCCTGGGAGGGATGCTATCCATCTTCAAAACCTGCATCCTTTCTCCCTGCTCCCACCAGGCTGCCCTGTACAGGAACTGAGCAGCTGGTGCCTGGCACTCAAGGTGCCCAGGCAGCATCCCCTTCCCCCCACCCAGCACTCTCTGGCTGGTCTTGAGAGGGCTCAGATATGGGGTTAAAAGGGAAGCTGATGAGCTCCTTTAGATCCAGCTATGCCAGAGATGCCCTGTCTCTCTCCCAGAATCCAGCCAGGCAAGGAAGCATTAGGTCTGCCAACTCAGAGTCCTGAGCTCTTCCTACAGCCTGGGTGAGCCAGCTTTCAGACTAGGCTCTAGCTGGACCCTGTCATTCATCATCTGTGTTACCCTGAATAAATCACTTTGTGCCTTTGAACTTCAGTCTGTCCTCTAGAAAGTAGAATAATTTCCATTTCACAGGCTGATTGAGAAGTAATGAGATAAGTCATCCTCAGCTGGAGGAGGAGTCAGCTGATCACTAAGCCCCCAGAGCCCCTCTCCTCACTTACCCCCTGCTTATAGGTCCTACACTTCAGGTCTGGGGGATACCTGCAGTGGAAAAAGAAAAGCCTTGCAGTAGGACAGGGCTCAGGAAGCCTCCTCTGCGCTACCTTGCGACTCCCCACCTCACACATACCAGCAGCCCCTGGGCAGTGAGGTGCTGGGCACCAGCAGCTCCAGGTAGGAGAGGGCCTTGAACTCATCCTCTCCAACAGCCACATAGTAATGGCCACTCACCAGTGCCTCCCCTGCTGAGAGTGGGAGCCCCTCCAGGGTGCAGAGCCTGAGAGAGAGAGGCGCACGTAAGGCCCAGTGGGCAAGATGCCTCTTCATATTCAACCAATTGTGAAGGGGTGGGTACAGGTACTCCAAGGTGCCCTCCTGGTACCAGGGCCAGTCACCTAGGCTCTGTCCTGGCTCTGAGGGCTCATGTAGCGCAGAAGGACGTTCCCTTTGGGGAAATACTATCTCCTTTTGCCACATAATCCTCAGGGACTTGAAAGCAGTAGGGACTGCTTAAAGCAGTAGTGACACTCCCTTTGGGGGACTTTGGGCCTCCCCTGCCCCCATACTCACTTGTACACAGCCCCGCTCTGCAACTTGGCCTTCTCTGTCAGGAGCTTCAACACCGTTTCCCAGTCTTTCCTGGCAGCCTGGGACAACTTCAGGCTAAATGGGGGACTTGATAGGTCCCCATTCCTGAACACACTGGGACAAAGAGCAGCCTGGTAAGTCCCTGGGACTATGTGAGAGGAAGCAGGCTGGTGCAGGGAGCCCACTTTTACACAGCAGGCATCTTGGATTCCTCTATCCCCACCATTGACTAGAGGCTCCTGGAAAATAAACACCCCCATTTTCTTGGTCTCACTGAAACAAGTCTGCCCCCGTTCCCCAACACCAGCACTCACTGGATACAGCAGGGAGAGCCCGCAGGTGGCTGCCATCCAGGGATCCCAGGACACAGGTGGGAAGTCACAGGACCCTGAAATCGAAGTCAGGGCCCCAACACAGGAGTTGAGACCTTCGGTTTGGTGTGCATCAGTCCAAGGTGGGAGGGAAAGGAGCCAGTGAGGCAGGAAAGGGGGCAGGAAGGATGAGGCTGGTCAACAACTCCACCCAAAGATTCTGTCTCCCCTAAGTCACTTTCTAACCAACCCCCTGTCCCATGTGTGTTCATATCACCTCTTTCCTTAGACATCCACTTCACCCTGAAGATAAACTCAAAAGCTGGGAAAGGAGCAAGTGCCAGTATCTTGAAATCCTGTATCCCAGCAAGGATAGGGTACAGAGAGGCCCCCCGTGAAACTGGTAGATGCTGCTGTTTCCATGGCCAGACTTCCCAGATCAAATTGGGGGCACTCCCAGGAGGGGTGGGAAAATCGGATTCAGGAAAACAGGACTTACTGGCGGTCTGCTGCTCTTTCCACCTGGATCCTTCCCTCCGGGGGGCAAGTAGCTGAAAGGACAGGTTGCAGGTCAGCTGGGAGAGCCCAGGACCTCATCAGCCCATAACCCTTCCCACTGGAACATCCCCAGGTGTCTGAGTTCAGACACAGAGGTGGCACTTGATGCTCCCTTAGGGCCCTGTGCAGGCTGAGCATTCAGACAGGTCTCTCAGCTATGAACCACAGAAGTCAAGGGAAATTAGCTGAAGTCTCTCCTGTCCCAGGAGTTTTCTCCTGCAGGAGCCAGGTGGTTCTATCTTACTTGAATCTAGCTCCTAACCCCTTGCTCCACGGTGACTGAGCAGCCTCAGCCTTCCAGGACCTGGAAGCCAGCTGAATTGGAAGTTGAGATTCCTCTCCCATATGGAAGGCACAGCCCAATCCTCCAAGGGGTCATCCTCAGCCTAATGGAGAGCACAGGGTACCTAAACACAGCCGGGGTGGGGTGATGGGGGTAAGGCACCCGCTCAAGTAGTCTGGAAGCTGAGCATGGTGGCGTATGCCTGTAAGCTTCAGCCTATGAAGCGGCTGGGGCTAGGGATGGCGGTTCAAATCCCGTTAGGGGCAACATAGTGAGACCTAGTCCCCCCAAAAAAAATAGCTGGGTGTGGTGGGGCGTGCCTGTAATCCCAGCTGCCTGGGAAGCTGAGGGTGGGGATTGCTTGAGTCCGTGGTCCCCTCGGCAATGAGAGCCTGCGGTTCCATGGGCAAAAATAGTGAGACCTAGTCTCAAAAAAAAAGAATCTGGACAAAGGGGCTCAAGCAGCTCACAAAGGCAGGTCCTGGCTCTTAATGGGCTTAAGCATCAGTGTCAGGCTTGGACCATTTCTACTTGTGTTCTTTGTAGGCCCCTTACTTCACTGTCTTCATTTCCTCTTCTAAAAAATACAGGCCAGACCACCCCTTCTTTTTTCTTTTTTAGACTAGGTCTCACCATTTTTGCCCGTGGAACTGCAGGCTCTCATTGCCTGGGGTACCACAGACTCAAGCAATCCTCAGCCTCAGCTTCCCAGGTAGCTGGGATTACAGCGCACGCCACCACGCCCAGCTATTTTTTTGGAACTAGGTCTTGCTATGGGCCCCAGGCGGAACTCGAAACGCGATCCCCAGCCCCGGCCGCTTCATAGGCTGAAGCTTACAGGCCCGAGCCACAGTGCCCGGCCTCAGACCACCCCCTTCAAAGGGGCTGCCATCCCCCATGAGGAAATGCATAACATGCCTGTCCGTGGGCAGGAAGTACTGACCATCGCTGCTGTGGCTACCCACCTTTCCCCAGGTTCTTCCACCAACCCCCTGCCACTCACTGGAGCTTGCGGAACCGTTCAAAGCCAGCAGCCACATACTGCCCTCCGTTCTGCAGGTCTGCCAGGTCGGTGACAGGGTGGCCATGGCAGGGCGTGTAGAGGGCACGCACAGCCAGCGGGGCCTGCACTGCTGACGTCACCTCGCAGAGGAAGGTCTCCAGGGTGGGGAAGCGGCGTTGGGTCACCACCAGCTGGCGGCCTGGGAAGAAGGGGTCCCCGTTCCGGTAAACCACTACCCTCTTAGCTGCTGGATTGCCACCTGCCATAATGTGTCCTCTAGAGACGCAGGCCTGTTGCCGGGCAACTAAGGCAGGGCTGGGAACAACGCCAACCAGCGGTGGTCAAATCCTGCGAGGAAGGCAGGGAGAGCCTCTAGCAAGGCATCTATTTATTTTGAGACTAAGTCTCGCTATTTTTGCCTGGGAACCGCAGGCTCATGTTGCCCGGGGTACCACAGACTTAAGCAATCCCCAGCCTCAGCTTCCCAGGTAGCTGGGATTACAGGCACACGCCACCACACCCAGCAAAATATTTTTGGAACTAGGTCTCACTATGTGCCCCCAGCAGGACTCAAACTGTGATCCCTGACCCCGGCCATGGCTTCCTAGGCTGCTGCTTATAGGTATGCGCCACCATGCCCGTCCAAGGCACCTATTTATACTAAGGGTTCCATCCAGTCTGCCATTGGTGTGGGGTCTTACAAGAATAGGGCAGGCACAGTCCCATATACAGAAGGCCCTGGGCTGGGAGAGGTAGAGACAGAGATCACACTGAGGTAGGTGCTCTAGTACTGGCTAGAGGGAGGGGTTTTCAGTCTCCCTGCTACTCTGTAGCCCAAAGGCTGAGTTCAAAGGAGGTTTAGCTTTGGGGGCTGTTCCCCAAGGAGAATGGCTAGTCCGCCCCTTGTGTGTGGCTACGCAGTTCCCCACGCCCCAGGAAGCAAACAGGAAGGGCCCGAGTCTGTCCTGACCAGAGGTAGAAATGAATGCAAACAGGCTCAGAATCCAAGAAAAACCTTTATTCTGCACCAGGGTTCGCACTCATTGCCCTTTCACAGCATCTCCCCTCCCTTTGGCACCTGGTCTCTGGTCCTCAGGTAGGCCTGTTTCCACAGTCTGCCTCTCTGGTGGTCCTCGCCTGTTTGAGCCTGTTGAAGATGGTTTCTCAGGTGGCCCTGATATGCATGAGAAAATCCTCTGGTTTTCCCATACTTCATTGCAAGGCTCGCTGGAGCTTCTTCCTTTGGAACTTTTATCACGGGGGGACTAGCCCTTGGGTGGCTTAGTCCTCCAGCGACCCAGGTCCCCGTGCTCTCGTCCTGTCAAAGTCCCGTCCCGGATGACATGGTCTTCTGAGAAGCCCAACTCCCGTGGCCTGGCTCTCTGGCAATCAGACTCTTTGTGATCTGGCCCCGCGGAAGGTTTGTCCTTAACAGCAGGGTCCTCGCGGCATACAGATGGCGTTGTCCTGGCTTTTCCGGGACAGAAGCCTTTAGGGGTCTGGTCCTCCAAGAGTTTTGTCAGTTGCACACAACGCCCTCCCGAGATCATCGGTTGCCCACCCTCTGGCTCTGTTGTGAGCCTGTTTTCGGATAGTGCGGGCTGCCGTGGCCCAGCCCTCTTGCGGCACAGGTCCCTGCACTTGGTCCCGGCAGTGGTTCTGCCTGTCGTAGCGGGGCTTTCTGGGGACTCATGGGGTTGGGAGTTGCGTCTCCAGCAGGACTCATCAGCATGGCTGGGCTGGCCGCTGGTGCTGTCTCTGAAGGACTGGTCTTCCAGTGGTGGGCTTGGTGGTGACCTGGCTCTCTCACAGGCCTGGCCAGCTTCTGGGGAGCTCAGTGTTTGTTTGAGAATTAAATACTGTTGGGGGAAAAGAAAAGATACTGTACCCAGCAGGCTGGCTTGAGTATGGCGGGAGGCTTTTCTCTAACCCCTTCCTTTGGCCCTGACTGTGCAGAAAGAACTCTCGGTGCCTACCTCCTTGCGGCTATTGATGGCCTGTTGTAGCCACAGCAGCTCCATGGCCAGGTGACTGCAGTGATGCTGGAGCTCTTGGAGGCGAGTCTGGCTGTGGGGCAGCTTTGGAGCTGCAGGTTCTGTGAAGGAGGGAGGGAAGACGGGAGAAGGCCTGAGGAGCAGACACCGGGGGCGCTGGCCTAGCAAAAGACCCTGACACCTCCCCCTGCCCACCTATGGGTTACCCCCGACCATGCAAGGATGCAGGGTACCTAGCAGAAACGTTCACTCAGATGGGAGAGCTGAGGGTCAGGGGCTGGCCGTGACCTGGCCGGAGAGGTACCTGCGTTCTCCATCCTTGACAAATCTCTGACCTCTCGGCTGGGATTTCTGGTTTTCTTGCTCTGCTCATCCTGAAGCCAGGAGTTGTCATCTCTGCAGAGAAGCTGCTCTGAGTTTGCTGAGCTCTCTCCTGACTTCCTCACCTTCTCTTTCTCAGGCTCTTCACATGGGTGGTGACTCCATTGTTCCTGCTCTGGATTTGATACCCTCTCTCCACCTTGCCAGGTCCGATGGGTTGGTGCCTTCTAAGAAATCAGAGCCGTATGAGAGACCTAGGACTAAAAGTTCCCAAGTATCTGGGCTCCAGGATGTAGCAGACAAGTTGCTGAGGGTTAAGGATCCGGGTGGGAGATGAGTCTATGGCACCTCCAGTGAGAAAAACTTGCCAGCAGGTAGAATGGGCTCTATTGCTTCCTTGAATCACCTGCCCAGGCCTTCCTCCCTGTCCTCCCCTTGGATTGTATACTACCTGTGAGGGAAATTGGGGCCTGGGAATCCAACCCGCAGTCCACTGAAGTGTGCCCAGATCACCCTCGATCTCTCGCACAACAGCCTCATATTCAGCTCGCAAACTCTGGAACCGACGTCGGACCAAGAAGCCCCGCACACAAGCCTGGGGTAGAGAACCAGGGGAAAGAAAACCTTTATCACTCCAAAAAGTGAAGGTATCTTGGGGGTTTTCTAAGAGAGGTCATCCAGTGACTGCGAGAGGACTGGCCACAGGGAAAAGGATAAGTGGCACTGTACTTTGGGTTCAGGGGGTTCAAGAGAGCACGCTGGACTAGATCCCACTTTCCAACTTAAGACCCTTCCCGTCCTTGCCCTGACACTACAAAGAGCCAGTGGTGGGAGTGGGGGCTGAAGCCGTGACCCCAATACAGGCAGTGTATTTGTTCATAAAATGTAGGCATTGCATTAGCTGTGTCTGAAAAACAGACCAGGGGCCGGGCACGGTAGCTCGTGACTGTAAGCTTCAGTCTATGAAGTGGCCGGGGCTAGGGATCGCGGTTCAAGTCCCTCCTGGGGCCCATAGCGAGACCTAGTTCCAAAAAAATAGCTGGGTGTGGTGGCGCACGCCTGTCATCCCAGCTACCTGGGAAGCTGAGGCTGGGGATTGCTTGAGTCCCTGGTACCCCGGGCAACGAGAGCCTGCGGTTCCACAGGCAAAAATAGCGAGACCTAGTCTCAAAAAAAGAACAAGAAAAAAAAAAAAAAGAAAAACAGACTAAAAAGAGGCTGAACAGGAAGGGTACTTTTACTTTGTTGCAAATCCCAGGTGTGGACCCTGGAGGAGAGACTGTATCACCTGGAGGATGCGTAGAGGGAAACTGGAGCCTTCGGCTTTTAGGAGGAAGAAGAAGAAAAAAAAAAAAGATAAAAAGGAAAGAAGCAAAGACTAGAGAGACACGAACTTTTGGGAAAGGAGAGCGAGGAGGAGGCAAGTTCTTGGAACTCCGAGGTGTTGGCACCTGGAGGAAAAGGACCCAGAAGCGGAGTCTTCCGGGGCTCTCCCAGCATCGGCCCCAAAGGGTCGGAAGCCCTGTGAGGGTGGAGGAGAGGCGGCCCAGACGGAGTGCTGAGCCACCGTGCAACCCGGAGAGACCTGAGCTGAACCTCGTGTTGGGAGTGACGGAGGACCACAGGACAAGAACATATGTTGGGGGTTGCGGACTGAGGTAATCCCCACGCACCTCCCCAAGAAGCAGAAGTGGGGCTCCTTTTTGCTTGGGGTACTTGTGCGGGTGTGGACTGGTAGACTTTTTCCCCCTTACTGTAAACAAACCTGTGCTAACCCTCCTTGCGTTTGGTCTCTGAGCAACTGCTTGCGCGCAGGCGGGAAAACCCACATTGACAAAAACTAAAAAGGGGGTAACCCCCTACCCCGGCAACAGGGTAGTCTTCAAGGCGGTGGGGGTGGGCGCGCAGCAGATAACTAAACGTGACAGCTCTCTCTCGCTCAAAGGTCCCAGATCGAGACCCCGTGGGGGGTAAATTGTGCACCCCCACCCGCTCCGCACCTGCAGCGCCGACACCTTCCGAACCAACTGCTCGCGCTCCATCCGGGCGCCAACTGCCCCACTGGCGCCTGCGCAATGCGTCACTAGTCCGCGCAGGCCCCGCCCCCGCCGTCTCCACGGCAACCTTCCGGTCTTGCCCTGACGACCGGCTTGCGGGGCCAGGCCTCCAGCTCCCACACCCAGAGTCGCCCGGGAGACCAGCGCTGGGGTGTCTTCGCAGAGGCCTGGGCGCTCTCCTCGACTTAGGACGCAGTGAGGGGAAAGAAGACACGAGGCCACTATCTTGCTTTGTTTCTGGTTTTATTCCATCAAAGCGCCTCCCTCCTGTTAGCACCTGGGGGCGCAGTGACCCATCGAGTCCGTAAAAAAATCACAGTTTGAAGAACTGAGAAGGGCAGTCTGGGCCTGGGCCCGCACCTACGCAGTTGATTGCTCCTCAGGCTCGGCGTTCTCGGCCAGGTGCAGCTTCTGTCTGGGCCAGTCAAGGACTGTGAAGGATCAAAGCCTCCCCAGCCCCATTTCCCACCCAGGACACTCAGTTTCCCCAACTACATAGAAGGAACCAGCTCGATGGTCTGCGGTTGCAGGTTGCAGTCCTCCCCTGAGATGGGGTGCGGTTTCCTCCCCTCTGGCTTGGCCTAGACCTTGTGGGTGCCTGCACCAGCATTATTTCTAACCTTGGAGAGATTGTCTTGAGGTTAACTGCCTCATGCTGAAAGAATACAGAGACAGCAAAAGAGCTATGCCACAGATGGTGTCAGCTGAAGCACTCGCAGAGATTTTGATGAGCAGGTAAAACATTCCCTGCAAACGCCCTTCTAATATATCTGGGAAATTCTATACTTTTCTACCTGGATGGGGCCAGTTTGCGACCAGTTCTGACTCAATACAATTGAAAAGGATAGGCCGGGCATGGTGGCGCATGCCTGTAAGCGGCAGCCTAGGAAGCCGCGGCCCGGGCCAGGGATCGTGGTTCGAGTCCCGCCGGGGGCACATAGCAAGACCTAGTTCTAAAAAACTATAGCTGGGCTTGGTGGTGCATGCCTGTAATCCCAGCTACCTGGGAAGCTGAGGCTGGGGATTGCTTGAGTCTGTGGTACCCTGGGCAACGTGAGCCTGTGGTTCCACAGGCAAAAATAGCGAGACCTAGTCTCAAAAAAAAAAAGGATGGGGAACTTCTGTTATATGTAAATACTCCTTGAGGGTGATAGGAGAAAACTGATCTCATCTTAGTCAGGGGTGAGCATGCATATGTACAGGTGTGTGCACCCACATACAATCAAGTTCTTGGAAAGGATACATAGAATTACTGAGATCTTCCAGCTGTTAACAGAAGAAGAGAGGTTTCTGTCAGGAGAGGTACCAGGCCAAAACCCAGACAAGATGGGGATCCCCTCCCTGGGGTGGGGGGGTTTAGAGGCCCAGAACTCTTGGGTCCATGCACCCCTAACTTTTCATCCGGGGTCAGGAGTGGCCTTAGGAGCATGTACCTCCCCCAATGCCTGGTATCCCCAGAAATCAAAGCACCAGGTCTTGACCCACATTGCTAAGCAGCTGGTCCAAGTTGCGGTCGGCCATTGTCTTCTTCTGTTCCTCAGGCAGCCCCTCGGTGACCCCGTCCTCTTCCTCCTCTTCCTCCTCCTCCCCACACACATCCAGGCTGAAGTGCAGCCGGGCCAGCTTCTCCTGCATCTCCCGCACATGCTCCAGCTGCTCGAAGGAGCATTCTTTTCCTGAACAGCAGCAGTCTGAGTACTGGGAGGGCACTTGGGACCCTAGCCCCAGCTAGCCCCCGACACCAGGCCCTTCAGCCTCCTACCCATACGCCCTCTAAGCCCAGGCCCAGGACTCACCAAAGGCCTGCAGCCGGCCTGAGTGGAAATCATTGAGCAGGTTCAGCAGTCCACCCTCCATCTCGTAGACGTCAGTCACCTCGGTGAGGAAGGAGTGCTGCAAGGGCGTACCTGCAGAACCTCCCCCACCTCCAGCCAGCACTGGGCGGCACTTCTCCTTGCCTACCCTGAGTGGGGTGGACATGACCACAGGTAAGGGGTGTGGAATAGCCAGGTACACCTAGGTCTGTCACACCATCTGTCTGCGCACTGACTTAGCTGCCTATTCACTCATCACTATAAATGGATGTTTCTTCTTCTGGCTCTGGGTACCAGGATGAGAAAGGGAAGGAAGTGCATGAGGAGGGATAAAAATAAGAGGTGAAGAGAAGTCTTTCTATGCCAGTGACACAGGCAGAGCCACAGGGACCCTGACTTCCAGGTTGAAGCTTTACTCGCTCCTCCTGTGACCCTGGCTGAATCACTTGCCCTTCCTGTAGGGGAGCAGCAGCTGCTCTTGCCACTCAGGGTAGGCTAGGAGAAGTACCGCCCAGGGCTCCACAAATTTGAGAGCAGCCACTTCCCTGCAGCCATGAGAGCTACCCTACCTCTCCCCAAAATAACTTTCTACTCTTTTCCTATTTACGACTTTGCCCATTTTTTTTTTTTTAGACTAGGTCTCTCTATTTTTGCCCATGGAACTGCAGGCTCACATTGCCCAGGGTGCCACAGAATCAAGCAATCCCCAGCCTCAGCTTCCCAGGTAGCTGGGATTACAGGTGTGCACCACCACGCCCAACTATTTTTTTTGGACAGGTCTCCCTACATGCCCCCAGCAGGACTCAAACCACGATCCCTGGCCTGGGCCGTGGCTCTCTAGGCTGCCACCTACAGGCATGCGCCACCATGCCCGGTACAAATAGGACTTTCCATTGCCCTCAGGATAACATTGAACTCTTTTCCCAGCCTGAGCCCACCTCTCCAATTCTGTTTCTTGCTATTCCTGCCCCCAACACTGAGCTTCAACTGCCTCCCATAAAGGCTGTCCCCCAGCATGCCTCTCAGGTGAGTGGAGTGACCCAAGAAAGAATACATTTTGTCGGGCCGGGCACAGTGGCTCGTGCCTGTAAGCTTCAGCCTATGAAGCGGCCGGGGCCAGGGATCGTGGTTCGAGTCCCGCCTGGGCTCGTAGCAAGACCTAGTTCCAAAAAAATAGCTGGGCGTGGTGGAGCGCGCCTGTAATCCCAGCTACCTGGGAAGCTGAGGCTGGGGATTGCTTGAGTCTGTGGTACCCCAGGCAATGTGAGCCTGCGGTTCCACAGGCAAAAATAGCGAGACCTAGTCTCAAAAAAAAAAGTTACACTGGAGTATCCCCTTACTATTTCCTGTCCCACAATACTCCAGAGCCACTAAACCACCTGTGGTCAGGTACATTTCAGGTGTATTTTTCTTGCATACTACGCTAGGGAAGCCCTTCAGCATAGAACATCCTCCACCTCCCGGCAGGCAGGGTTGATGGCTGCCTGCTCGGAGGTCATCATCACATGTGTGGCCCCAGTGACCCACCTAGTCTTTCCTCACACACTTGAGCATGGTGGGAGGTCTGGGGCAGCTCTAACTTCTCCAGGGCCAGCAGGGTAGTCCCAGGGAAGGCATTAATTATTACTTGGTGATGAGAGGCTAAGTCTCCTTTGCCTTCCTCCCTATGGGATTCAGCACAAAATTGGGGACCCTCCCTCCTTGCCCTGTTTCCTGTACCCACCTCTTGAACTTGGCCCGCTGCTTGGGGGATGGCAGGTGAGGGAGTCCCAGGGCCAAGGAGCCACTGTGGCTGGTAGGCACAGGGACCCTGCGTAGTGTGCCCGGAGCCTGGGCTGGCTGGGTCAGGCAGGGCTTGGGACTCCTTTTCTTCTTCTTGTCCTCCATTGGATGCTGGTTGGGCCTCAGGTCTTGGGGGGTAGGAACTCCACTAGATAACAGACGCAAAGTTAGGTTACTTCAAGTGACCCCTGAGAGCAGCAAAGGGCAGGACAGGACCTGGAATTTTCTAACTGCACAGTGTGGGTCAGGCCTGAAGTCAGTGCCTGTCACTGGATCCTAGATGTTCCTTTGAAGGACCTTCTGCGGCCCAGCTAGTTCCCTTCATCTCTTGGTCCTTAGCCTGAAAACCCAGGCCCTGCCTGAAAGGGTTGGAGCTATTGTCCAGCTGCTGCTGGGGTTTCCTCTCCTAAGAGCCAAGGAAGTGCAGCTGCACATGCCTGTAATCCCAGGTACCTGGGAGGCTGAGGCTAGAGATTACTTGAGTCCGCAGGTTGGAGACAACCCTGGGCATCATAGCGATACCTCATCTCTTAAAAAAACAAAAACAAACCCACACACACTTCCCAGGAAGTGCAGCTGGCGGAGGAAATGTAGGGGGAGCCCTCTACCAGTGTAGGGAGAAGATCAAGTTGTCCAGCAGACCTTGTTATCGAGTGCTGAAGCAGAAGCTGACAGATGCTGTCAGCAAGGGAGGTCACCAAAGCATGGGTGAAGGTGATTTGGGAAGACCCCGGTGTCAAGCAGTAACCATCGGAGGACACAAGACAGAAGCCTTGCTGGCCGGGGGTGCAGTGCTCAGTATGGATTTCCCCCACTTAGACACTGGCATCCCTCTGCTTTCCCCGACCCCCGCATTCTGAATTGCAAGCACCAGGGATCCCCAAAAGTTCCCCAGGACATGCATCTAGTTGTTTCACCCTCTCCAGTCGGAAAGACGGTGCTGGCATCAGCAAGCCAGGGTGTGCAGCTGTGGTGGGTGGGTGGTCCGGCAGCGACTGCCTTGGCCTCCAGCAATGGCTGTGCCCGGAGGCTGGTACAGTTCAGCCTCCATCAGGCCCCACCCCCTAAGCCTCAGGTCAGCTGAGGCTCTCCTTCATGGAGGGCTGGGCGTTCTTTCCAGGGGATCCCCAAGCTGCCACCACCAGGCTTGACTATACTTTGGGGTGGTGCTGGTGCTGGGGGGCAGAAATACTGAAATTGGCACATGGCTGGCTGGCGCTGAGGGGGTTCGGTGGAGCGGAGACAACTGCGTCATATGCTTCACCCCGTGCAGCCTGGTCCAATTAGGGATTTGATAAATCAAGAATGAAGCAGGAGCGCTCACTCCCCAGGAACAGCTGGAGGTGACCTGGGATCTCTTCCCCACACTCAGTCTCCAAAACCAGGTGGCAAATAGCTCGCTCAACTTGGGGGCCGGGATCCCAAATGCAATATCAGCTCCACATCGTCGTTCTGCCCACCCCCCACC
>PVHY01025098.1:0-18805 GCA_004024945.1 Uropsilus gracilis | reverse complement strand
ATTCTTGACCTGGGTCCCACCTCCCACCACCACTTGCCTCTTTGCTTTCCTGTGTGCCAGTGGCCAGTGGGTATTTGAAAGGGCACGAAGTCAGCAGGTGCCCCTCACGTTGACTCCCAACTCCCACACCCCCCACGAAGGCACATCACTAGAGGTGGCGCGTTTCCTGTCGCGGGAAGACCAAGTGATCCTGCGGCTGCGGGGACTGCCCTTCTCCGCTGGGCCGGGGGACGTGCTGAGCTTCCTGGGGCCAGAGTGCCCAGTGACTGGCGGTGCCGACGGGCTGCTCTTTGTGCGCCACCCTGATGGCCGGCCCACAGGTGACGCCTTTGCCCTCTTTGCCTGTGAGGAGCTGGCCCAGGCGGCACTGCGCAGGCACAAGGGCATGCTGGGTAAGCGATACATCGAACTCTTCCGGAGCACGGCAGCTGAGGTGCAGCAGGTAAGTGGCCAGGGGTCCCTCCAGCCCCACCCCCTTCCATTCCATCCCTGTCCAACTTAGCATAACCAGCTGCTGCCGCTGCCTGCCTTCCTAGGTCCTGAACCGCTATGCCTCCAGCCCACTCCTTCCCACACTGAGTGCTCCGCTGCTGCCCATTCCCTTCCCGCTGGCAGCTGGGACTGGGAGAGACTGTGTCCGCCTTCGAGGTCTGCCCTATACAGCCACCATCGAAGACATCCTAAGTTTCCTGGGGGAGGCGGCGGCTGACATCCGGCCTCACGGCGTGCATATGGTGCTCAACCAGCAGGTGAGGCCGCTGCCACGGGAGGGGGAGGCGGGGGTTTGGGTGCTTGAGTGGGAGTAAGGCGCTGTTGCACACAACAGCCTGCTTACGAGAGTGTGCACAGGGCCGGCCATCGGGCGATGCCTTCATCCAGATGGCATCAGCGGAGCGGGCCCTCGCTGCGGCTCAGCGTTGCCATAAGAAAGTGATGAAGGAACGCTACGTGGAGGTGGTGCCCTGCTCCACAGAGGAGATGAGCCGTGTGCTGATGGGGGGCACCTTGGGCCGCAGCGGCATGTCCCCTCCACCCTGCAAGCTGCCCTGTGAGTGTCCCCGGGGCTGGGGAAGGCCTGTGGGGGCCAAGCTGTCACAGTTCCTTCTTTGTCCAATGGGGACTCCTTCCTGGTCGGTTGCCCAGGATGATGCCCAGCTCTCTCTGCTTCTGCCTCTAGGCCTCTCGCCGCCAGCCTACGCCACCTTCCAGGCCACCCCGACACTCATTCCCACGGAGACGGCAGCTCTGTACCCCTCTTCAGCACTGCTCCCAGCTGCCAGGGTGCCTGCTGCCCCCACGCCCATTGCCTACTACCCAGGGCCAGCCACTCAACTCTACATGAACTACACAGCTTACTACCCCAGGTACCCCGCTGCTAGAACGCCACGTTCTCGCCCCGGGTCCTAGTCTGGGGGAGGGTTGTGATCCCCTTCCTGGACCAGGCAACTCCAGGTCTGGTGGGGCTTGGACTTTACTCTGAAATGACAAGGGAGTGACAGGTGAGGGCTAATGCCATCGGCAAACTGGAACGGAGAGGACTCTGCGGAGGTGAGGGTTTCAGGAAGGAACGACTGAATTGAGCACAAGGCAGAGGAAAAGAGCTCAGTCTTGGTCTACGCCATAGGTGGGAACTGCATTACTGAGAACCCGTGCCTCTCCTCTCCTAGCCCCCCGGTTTCCCCCACTACCGTGGGCTACCTCACCACACCCCCTGCTGCCCTGGCCTCTGCTCCTACCTCAGTGTTGTCCCAGCCCGGAGCCCTGGTCCGGATGCAGGGTGTCCCATACACAGCTGGTGTGAAGGATCTGCTCAGCATTTTCCAGGCGTACCAGGTGAGGTGTGGCTGGGGTGCCTGGGGACCTGGCCTCGTCCGGAGCTCCGACCTAACCCTCTGTGCCATCCGCAGCTAGCCCCCGATGACTACGCCAGTCTGATACCTGTCGGTGACCCGCCCCGCACTGTGCTACAAGCCCCCAAAGAATGGGTGTGTTTGTAGGTGAGGGAGGCAGGAGGTAAGAGCTGGCTGATGATTCAGCTAACTTCTCTCCTGCATCCAGAGGACCAGCGCCCTCAATCCAGCGGCTACTTTCTGGCTTGTCAAAGTTCTCGGAAGGCACCCAGAGGAGCCCAAGCCCCAGCTCCATCCCTCAATTATTGTTCTGCCTTTTCACCCCAAAGATGATGGCTGGACCCTGCAAGGTGCTGCTCTGCTCCCGATGGCCTGACCTGGGCCTCTTGAGTAGCACCCAGAGCTCCAGGGCAGGCTTGCTTTCTCTTTAAATGTAAGCCCTAGTACCTTCAATGACTCCCGGGAGCTTCTGGGTAAAGATCCCAGTGTTCTTTTTTTGTCCTTTCCCGTAGGGGGCAGGGAGGCAGAGAGTGCTGGCCCCAGCCCCCAGGATATTTGGACCTCAGCAGCCACGTTGTGCCAGGGGTGGTCCCATCTAAGGATACCAGTACACCTACCTGCAGCTTGGTACAAGGAGTATCAGAAGGCAAAAAAAACCACAGGGTAATTTTGATGGACTGTGCTGTAGTATCTCCAGAGGACACTAGGGGGCAGGAGGCCCCCACACAGAAACTCAGGCTTGACTTTTAAAGGGGATTGTCTGCCTAATTTTCATGCGCACAGCTTGGGCAGACCCATTATCCTCAACTCAGCAGACACTGTGGAATGTCCTTTGCATCCATTAGAGGTGCAGAACGGAAGCTTCGGAAAGAGTTTGGTACTCTATCCTTTCCTCCGTCAAATAAAGATTCTTAACCAAGTGGATTTTTTTTAAAGTGGAAGTGCCCTTAGTTTTGGCCCCCAGATTGAGGGGACCACACCAGCCCCAGGCGGAGGAAGACTCAGGCAGATTTCAAGGAGACTGTTGACCTGTCAACCGTTTATTATTTCAGCACTGTAACCAAGGAGCCTGAATCGTTGGCTCTTCCCTTTGTATTTGTGTAATAAGGAGGACTATACTCCTGTAAAAGATTTTAAAATACAAAATGTACAAGAAAACACAATCCCAAGTGCTGTAAACATAACTGAGAACCAGTTTCTGAACTGAACATCATCCATTTTATAAAATACAAGGTTTCGGCTTGAGCCCACCTGATCCTTTCAACAAAATGACCATCTGTATGAAAATGGGTCTCCACAGCCAGACCCGGCCCTGGAAAGGGGTGGGCTGCACCCTGGGGTAGCATACTGCGTGTGCGCCCGAAGGTGTCTGTTATTTTAAAGCTGTCTTCAACGTGTCTCTAAATGGTCTCCAGTAAGCAGAAGGCTGCTCACCCCATCTCTCAGCCCGAGATCTGCTGGGTGGGTGGGAGGGGTCAGGGTAGGTGTCAGCACACGCCCAGGTGCTCAGTGCTGCTACGAGAAGTCAGTTTGCATAGTCCCATGGATGTGTGCTTTAACACTATGCTGCACAAAAAGTAAGTCTTTATAAAGCCAAAAAATATTGACTCGTACACCAAAGCTTTTACAAAGCTGATACAAAACTGCTTACATAGTATACAAAACTCTAGTTTAAAATTTAACTTTATTTTAAATAGGAAAGCATTTCTAGTGCTACAGGCATCAAGGTATTTAAAAGGCATCAAAATCTGGTGCATAGCAACTCTGGATCATAGAGGCTTTTATTCTTGAGGGCAGAACAACCCCCAAAGGGTCTTGAAGAACCCTGCGTGAGGCAGCTACAGCAGGGGCCAGAGGGAGGACAGGCAACTATGGCCAGCAATCTGGAACTTCATCTCAGAGGCCATCCCCCCACCCTACCCCCCCAGCAGGTTTCCAACCACAGGCCCTGAAGCGAATCTCACTATCCACACTGTGACACAACTCACTTTCAAAGAAAATACAAAAAGATCCAGCTCCAAGTGTTTGGAGTGATATTACAGAGTAATCTGCTGAAAGGTAACACGCTTTTCTCTAGTTTGAAGGAAGAAAGTTAAAACATGGCTTTTCAAAAAAGACCATACTTCCTCATCCTGGGTCAGCAGCTACTACCTGGCTGACAACCAGAGGTGGTGGCCAGTAAGCCAGCTCCCTCCACCTAGACCTCCCTTGGCCTCAGTAGAGGGCCTGGCGTCTGGGACCCGCAACCCCCTGGAATAACAGCATCAAGTCTTTGGCCAGCCCAGCACATTGTCTCACATGCAGGCACTCAGAAATCTGCTTCCTGAAAAACTCAAAAGTACATCATTTTAATTTAAAAACATACTGCAAACTTCCTGGGCTTTGAAACAGGCCCAAGTGCCAGAACAGGTAACCAGACCCTTATGCAGGAGGGGTAGGGTGGCGTTTGAAAAAAAGCACCCAACTTGGGCACCTCCTTTGGTAGACAGCAGGCTGGAGTTCCTTGCTGGCCCCTGCCTTGGGTGCCAGCCTCACCAGCAGCAGCACCAGCGTATCTTTGGTGTGGAGGGTCAGGTCTATGATGCTACCTCATTTTTGGGTTTGCTTGAAAGCCTTTTTGGGTAAAGGCTGAATTTAAACTATACAGATGGGGCAGAACAGACCAGAATCATTTTAGCCTGTAAACAGATTAAGCCTTTGATGCCAGTGTGAATCTTAAAAGCATCCCATCTGAAGTCCTTCCCATTTCTCTACTCTGGTCCTGATGCAAATGTCATTTGTGCTTAGCTCCTGACAGTCTGGTCTCTAGAGATGAATGAGAACTGACAACTGTCTGAACCTTCTTGGGTCTGGCTTCAAAGGTTACAGAGCAGCCAAAGGTCGATGCTCCCACCTGGAAAAGGTCTGGGGCCAGAGGACACACATGGAAAGAGCACTCTGCAGCCTCCCTGTCTGCAGGCTGGCAGGAAATGAGAGCTACCAAACTAAAAACCCAGCCTTTCAAAATCACCTTTCATGCAGCTATTTTACCCAAGGCCCTGAGGGAAAAAAAGCAATTTCAACATGAAGTAAGTATGGAGAGATTGCAGGAAGATTACCTAGAAAGTTATAAAAAGGCTTTGCTCTGGAATGTCTTTTTATATTCCAACACATCGATGATTGGAATGATCTCATGTTATCTAAAAATTTACTTTTATAAAGAGGTATGAGCTACATTTGGCTTTATTTCCTATGAATCTATGAAAGGCTTCAGGACACATGCTGAGTTTCTGAGGCATAGTATGGGGCTTGGAGGATTTTTTTTCTTTTTTGTTTGCCTCTGGAAGGTTTTATCAAAAGTCCCTATTTAAAAAATATCAAAGCTAAAGGGTCTTTCAAATGACCATAAAGCAGTACAAATCACCAACCCTAGTTAAGCAACAGGTCACCTGCAAAAGCAGCACCTCTGAAATGGAGTCTGCTGCATTCACACTCAAAGCACCCATCATATAAAAGTATCCTATTTAAATATAAAAAGCAAAGCTCAAACAGCCTATGCTGCTCCTGTTCTTTTACAAAATCTAACCAAGGCCTGAAATGGAGGAACGCTGCTTTCCCCACAAAATGATCCCAACTCCTGGCACCAGTCCTGAAGGCTGCAGAGTTGGAAATCCAAGGTCCAAGGAGAGAAATATGCTGAGAAGTATATGGTGGTGGGCACAAGGCTGCAGTGAGCACTGTCAGAGTCCATCAGCTCTTCCTAAATCCAGGGACTTGGGACCCGGGAGGGGAGCCTGCCTGCTCGCCCCTGTTCCTTGGGAAACAGAAATCTGGGACATGTCTCTCCCAATTATCTCGTTCACTGAAAAACAAGAAAAGTTAAAATGATTAGTGACCTCTGCCAATCGAACATATGGATGGATGGTCAATGCCAACTCTACTTCAAAGACACTTTCCCTTTCCAAGGTTTCTATAAAGATAATGGTGGTGCTTAAAGACTACTCCTGAGCTGAATGGAAACATCTTTCCATAGGTTGCTCAAACCCCTCTCTTTTCAGTTCAGTTTAGGCTGGAAAGGGGGTGGATATGGTTGAGAGAACAGAAGATCATTCTTACCCTTACTCTAAATGCTCATGCTTAGAAATTAAGTGTTCTGCTTACCCTTTCCTTAATTTGAATCCCCTCAGAAGAGTTTTCCAATTCTTACTCCTGAAGGACACCTCATACAAAGTGAATGTAAATGAAAGCTCTGGTACTGGTAGGCTATTGAGATCTGGGGTTATTTTATTATCCTGTGCTAATACAAATATCCTTGATTTCTATAGCTTCTGATTACATACTCTTGCTTCTCTGTTTGGAATCTGTGATGTGCCAACCACCTCAAGGAGGTGTTGTTCCTTGAGAAGCAACTGTTGCTCTGTGAGGTCCAGAGCAAGGAATCTCAATTAGGAAAACAATATAGAAGGGAACAACTGCAAATTTCCTGAATGAGAACCTCTGATTCTCAAACCATAAAAAGATGTTTAAAATGAAAATTCATTCCATTTAGTGCAAAAAGATATCCTTGTTGAGGAAAAATAACGACCATGACTTAGTATGTTAAAAATTCAGATGCAAGACCTTGGGGCCAAGCATCAGCGTTTCCATGTTGCTGGAGTGCTGGGAGTTGCAGCTCTCAGCAGGTTTGCTGTGGCTGAACCACGAAGGAAAATACACACAGATTTCTACAGAAATGAGTCCATGAAAGATTTTGAGGAGGTGAGGAAGGCTGATATCTTTCAGAGTGCAAAGTGATCTTGAAACAAGGATTTCTTTGGCTTGACTTCCATGGAAGTTTGTCACTGACTTGGATTCCCGAACTATAAAACATGAACATTTGGGCTAAGGAATAATCTTGATAAATACTGTGGGGGTGGGGGGGAAGAAAATGTTTTCCTTTTTTTTTTTTTTCTTTTCTTTTTCTTTTTTCTTTTTTTTTTTTCTGATACTAGGTCTTGCTTTGTTGCCCCAGGAACTGCAAGTTCATGTTGCCCACTGTATCACGGACTCAAGCGATCCCCAGTCTCAGCCTCCTGGGATTACAGGCATGCACCACCATGCTCAGCTAGTTTTTGAGACTAGGTCTCGCTATGTGGTGGGTCTTGGACCCCCAGGCTGGTAGAAAATGCTTTCTTAACTAAAAATTCTGTATTAATTCTCCTGGGCATATCTGCGAAAAACCCTGAAAATATATATCCACATAAAAAATTTGTATTCATATGTTCAAAGCAGCACTATTCCTTACAGCCCTAAAGCAGAAACAACCCAAATGTCTACCAAGTGATGAATGATAAATGTTATCTATCCATACAATGGGATATTACTGGGATATTATTCAGCTTTTAAAAGGAATGATGTTCTGACACATAGAACACAGATGAACCTTAAAAATGTGCTAAGTGAAAGAAACCAAGCATGAAAGATCATGTATTTATAATTTCATTTATATAAAATGGCCAGAATGGGCCAAATCATACAGAAAATAGGTAGGTGGCTGCCCAGAGTTCTGGGGAGGGAGGAATAGAGAGCAATTACTAATGGTATGGAGTTTCTGGGTTGGTGTAATGAAAATGTTCTAAAATTAGATAATAGTGGTGACATCTGCACAGTTCTGTGAATGTCCTAAAAAACACTAAAAATTGTATACCTTAGTATGAATTTAATAGTAGTTACTATTAAATAGTAACTATAGTACTATATCCTACTATAGTTGTTACAAGCAAAATTAGGTAACAAAAACAATTCTACCTTTAGAATTTGAAGTGATCATAGAGCAAGGAAATACAACTTATTTTAAATCAAGTATTAATATAGGATTATTAAAATTTAAGTAGTTAAAACTTAAGTTCATATATCATATGGCTACAAGGAGGAGGGAACTGACATACTATGTAGTGCATCTTTGGGTTAGATGGGTCATAATTGAAAATTTAATCTCAATCCTTGTAACATTTTAAGATCACTCTTGTCCCACTTATCAGTTAATTTAGACTTTGACAGTTCACATAAATTGCTTAGTAAAGAGAGGAAAAGGCTTCAAAACACCTGTCATGTCTTGGTGGTCAAAAGGGTAAAGGCAGGAAATTATTTAGACAAAGAAAATGCAAAGAAGTCAGGCAAATGTGATAGCAGAGGAGGAAGTGTGATGCGCAAAGAGGGCTGGCTCACTAAAAGTTTTTAGTCTGAAAATAATGACACTGTCACTTTAGACGAGGAAAGGCAGAGTGGACAGGATAGGTCTGAACTGCAACTGAGAGAAAAGTTCTGCAGGCAAAGGGCTACAATGAATGGTCAGAATCAAGAGCTATTTGGGCATCTTTTACTGAAAGACCTGGAGGCACGGGAGAAGCTTTACTATTCCACTAAGAACAAGAGTCTGAAAAGAATAAGTATGAGCAGCCTTGTGCTCAGATGAGAAGCTAGTACCCAGAAAAGCAAATATGTATGTATAAGCTCAAAATTAGATTTGGTTTGGATACAGGTACTGCCACTAACTTATATGTCCTTGGCCATGATACTTTACATGTATATGACTTTATTTCCTTATTTATATAAGGATGGTGTTATACTAACATCTTTGAACTGTAAAATCTTTGTCTTTATGGTAATAAATTTTCAAGTGGTAGGGTAAGGCAAAGAAATGAAGATTTATCTTTCCTGTAGTTAGTATTTAATGTAGAATAGCAGGTAGCTCATATTTAAGTCATCTTTCCTTATTGTTTATTATTTCTAATGATGGTAACTTCAGAGATACTCTGGGCTGCCACGAAAACCTTTCCCTCCCCCAATTCTTTTCATTGTTCAGCATCTAAAACTTTAAAGTGATTAAAAATGGTGCTTTATGTTATCAAAAACCACATCATGTATTACTTCCTGTGCCTGCCCGAGGACATCAATACTTACATTTTCTTGAAGATGGAGGTCTATATCTAGCACTGTCTACTTCCCTGCCAAGTACATTTTGATGATAAAGAGGAACACATCACTTCCTGAAGTAGTCAGGCAGTAAAAGCCTTATTGAAGCTATAGTACTTCTGCTCCCCATCACCAAAACACTGCTGTTCTTTTGCCTGCTTTCTCCAACCTCACTTAGCTGAAGCAACCTGAAAGAGTCCTGATAGTTTAGGACTAATTTACAACTAGGGTACAGTCAAAAAGATTTTCCATAAGGAAGTACTCAAGCTGACTATATCCAAACACACATTAATCAACAGGATTTACTTGCTTGTAATTCACTAGTAGTCAACAGATACACGTCTCACCAGAGCAGGGATCTTGTACTGAGTGTTTGGTACATACTGAATCCTGAATAAAATGACTCACCAACTCAATGGAATTTGGAGACTTAGAACCAAAAAAAAAAAAAAAAAAAAAAAAAAAGCTTAGATAATCAGTACAGTCAAATGCTGAATAATAATTTTTGAACAGGGAATCCAAACTGCAACAAAGCTGTCCTTTCAAGAAGTGACTCAACAAACTGTTTCCCACAAAGCATCCTTTAGCAGTGACAAGTTTAGTGTCGTGTTTAAGTCCACTGCTCTCATTTACCCTCACATTTCCTGCAGGCTGGGGGCTCTGGGCTTTGGTTTCCACCCTGGAGTCTAAATTAGGGTGTCAATCTAAGCAAGTCAAAATTATTACCAGTACATAAACCTATGGTGCAATTCATATGTAGATTAGCCATCTTGAAAAATGCAATGCCAAAGTTGTTTAAGCTGTGTGTAATTTCACTTTTCATTTTCTTTTGGACATATATACACATGAATTTACTGATTTATTCAAGTCCTAGTCCACAAAGTGTGTGAGACAATTTGATTTTTTACCAATCGAATTTTATCATTTCCCCTTTACTAGTAAAGTAAACTAAAAAATCTGGATCAAAAATCAACCGCCCTCCACACTGTGCTAACCGGTTATGTGGGTCACAGCATCTGGCCCACTTATGGCAGCCACATCTTCCAGTTCCATCACCGCAACACCTGGTTTGTCTGTGCCTCCACAACAGAAGTCAGAACCAGGCAATATTTTATGTAAGTGAAAAAATTTTAAACTAGATGTGTTCAAGTTAGCAGTTCAATGGAATGTTCTTTCTACTCAAGAGAATGAGTTGTTTCAGTAACAACAGGCCCCTTATCACTATTTCCCATACTGAAGGATTTACTGAGAGAAGACATACATGGTATGGTATGAAATCTCACCACCCAGGGCCTCACACTGGAGTAGATGGCTGCACTTTGCCAAGTACATAAAAGCCCAAAGGGTGTTTGTAAGTAGCCTCTAAGCATTTTGAGCATTTCCATTTATTATCATTTAACCAGATTCCATTTATATATGTCATTTCATTTGGAAGGTTCAATAAACATCAGCTTGGCAAATTAGTCTTTTTCCCTCTATATCTCAAGATTAAAGGTAAAACTGATTCTTCAGGTGAACAATTTTAAGGAACAAAAAATTTTAATGTAGACAGGTACATTTTCTGAATTGAAAAAATTTTTGAAGGAACAGAAAAGATTTTAAATGGGTGAAAAATCTAGTATTACTTTATGATTTATTACTCTAGCACAGTTTTGCTAGTATTCATTTTTAGGTACTTTGATAAGTCAAAGAACACGATCTTTAAAAAAAGAAAAAGAAAAAAAACTAAGCCCCCCTCCCAAAAAAACCCCACCACCTAAGCTAAATATGTGAACTTCTGAATTCACCTATTATTTATGGCTTGCACCTGAAATTAGCTTGTATTTTTTAAAATCCGATTACTTTGTTTTTTCAAAAGACAAATTTCTGAAAATTTAGTAAGTACAGTAGACTGCTTATAATTCATTTTTCTCTGCTGAGGTAGCTAGTCACTTGTTTACTCTATCACACATTTCTTGGTTTCCCCCTCTTAGCCAGGTATGGCTATGTAATTTGTTTTTTCCAATGATATAGGAACAAAAGTGAAGTGTACATCTTCCTTACCACTTGCATGATAACCTCTTCCCATCCTTTTTTCCACGCTTACTTTTTTTGTTTTGAGACTAGGTCTTGCTATTTTTGCCTGTGAAACTGCAGGCTCCCGTTGCCCGGGGTACCACAGACTCAAGCAATCCCCAGTCTCAGCTTCCCAGGTAGCTGGGATTACAGGCGTGCGCCACCACGCCCAGCTATTTTTTGGAACTAGGTCTTGCTACGTGCCCTGGCAGGACTCGAACTGCGATTCCCTGGCCCCACCCATGGCTTCCTAGGTTGCCACCTACAGGCATGCACCACCATGCCCTGCCTTCCACTCTTACTTTGAACTAAAATTCAAAGCAGTCACTCTGCATTAGTAACTTAAAGGAACAGAGGGACAAATAAAAGGAAAGGAATCCTGATTTCTGAATTACCATGAGGTGTGAGAACATCTAATATGATTAAGTCAATGTATTTGGGAACCTCTTTTATAGTATGATCAAAGATTTAAAAAAAAGGTAACAGATAAAAGTAAAACAATGAGAACCAAGATAACTAGCGTGGTAACTGAATTAGTTTACATTTCACGCTGTACTCACTACAGTTTCTAGCCACACAAAGAATGACAATATAGGCACTTTTTTGTCATTAACTGTCATCATAACTGATCAAGAGGGAGAGCAATTCTGTTTCCTTTTATTAAGAGTTCTTACTTTTTAAGTAACCTCTTTTGTGTGATGCTATACTGTTCTATGCATCTTTTCTCTAGAAAAGGATGTGATGCAAACATTCTACAAATATTACATGTTCAGTGGAATAAACAGCACACAGGTAGTTGGGAGTACATCCAAGTAGATAAACCCTTTTGTAGAAGCAAAAAGGAAATAAGAGAAAAAACACTTTTTTTTTTTTTTTTTTGAGAGTAAGTCTCGCTATTTTTGCCTGAGGACCGCTAGCTCACATTGCCCAGTGTACCACAGATTCAAGCAATCCCCAGCCTCAGCTTCCCAGGTAGCTGGGATTACAGGTGTGTACCACCATGCCTAGCTATATTTTTTTGGAACTAGGTCTCACTACGTGCCCCCGGTGGGACTCGAACGTGATCCCTGGCCCCAATCATGGCTTCCTAGGCTGTCGCTTACAGGCATGCGCCACCATGCCCAGCCCAAAAACACTTCTTTTCAATTTAAGATGTGGGACTCACAATAATATTAGGTTATCACAAGAATATGAGGGTTTTTCCCTAGTTTTTTCACTTTCACTTTTTACCACATTTTCTCTGATAATCTCTATTTTTAGGCAGTACTGACTCCCAAATCTATCAAGGTGTCAAATCATAGCTCTAAAGCCATACATTCATACAACTCATTTTATGATACGAGCTACAATTTTCTTCACCCTTCTCTATCTTTAATCAATCTACTCACCTCCCCACCTACTTCCTTCAATTCATTGCTTAAAAATGGGTAAATCTACCTCAGACAAATAAGCAAACACACAGCCCTCTTGATTTTCTTTCACTGCTTAGCATCTTGTGTTATCCGCACTACCTCCTGTTTCTGTTCTTACCTGCCACTCACTCCTTAGTTGCTCACTGATCCCTGCATGCTACAGAAATATGTCTTCCAAAGATCACTAGTAATCAACGTGTTGCTTTACCAATAGGAAGAGCTATGTGGTAAACACCGGAAGAAATAGCTTTAATCTTGGTTGAGTTGTGATGTGACCAAGATGATCTAATCTTTCTGAATGGATTTTCTCAAGCATAATATGAGGAAAATAGTTCACCTCTTTTGAGATAGTAATTCTATTGAGCTATTCTATTCTTTTGAGAATTGTATAGATACTTATGCTGCCACTTTTATTCTCCTTATGATTAGACAAAAATTATATGAGGCCAGGGTAAGCTCAGCTTGTGGGAGAAGTCAGGGTTTTGAAGCCTTGCCCAATCAGGAGGCTTCATGATCCTAAATATAAAGATTTGGATAGCAGGCATGATTTTTAAGTCCCCTTCTAAATCTGAACTAAATACAATGAACTTCAGATGGTATTTTGAGCATCTCAGATATTTATTTCTATCACACTTTTTTCTTTTTTTTTTTTTGAGACTAGGTCTCGCTATGTTGCCTGGGGAACCGCAGACTCACGTTGCCCAGGGTACCACAGACTCAAGTGATCCTCAGCTTCAGCCTCCCAGAAGCTAGGATTACAGGCACATGCCACCATGCCCAGCTAGTTTTTGAGACTAGATCTCACTATGTTGCCCTAGGCAGGTCTCGGACCTGCAGAATCAAGCGATTCCTAGTCTCGTCCTCCCTTCCTAGGCTGTGATTAAAGGCACATGCCATTGTGTCTGGCCCCCGTACTTTCTTCAGATGACTTTGAGTCTGACCAAAGGAGCTACGTGACAGTGGAGATAAAGAGAGCTACATTGCTAAGAGAGAAAAGTTTAATGACCTTCCCTTAAAAACACTGACTCCACTTCTATAAATCTGTTCCAAATAGAGCACCGAACATGAGCTTACAGCGCAGGCTCAAAGGTAAACTATCCAGATTGCCTCTGGCAAATGGATAACATTTACTGTTTTATTTTCATTCCACACTGTCTCACATCAAAAATCAATAGTACTTGACCAAAAACAAGTAGGTTTATACACCATATCAACAACAAAATTAACTCAGCACCCAGGCCATAAAATTCATATAGATGGGCCTCTCTTGCTTTGGTTTGGTAAGTCTAAACCCAGACTAAGATTATAAGCATAAGTGTATGAGACTAAGTAGGGTTAGACTTAAAAAGCAGAATCATGTAGTCAAAGTGTAACTTCAAAAATGAGTGGACCTACCAAGAAGATAGTATGTGTACCCCCTCCTCAGTAGCACATGCAAATGCAGCCACTGCATGCAAATAACCAGACTTCAGCACAAAAAACAATGACATATTTTGGTCAACACTCACCCTCTAGATTTTCCAGAAAGGAGCTGGACATGAAAGCTCACTGTGGTTAGGCCATTTCTCTGCTGAACCTGATGGCTGGTGTTCCAAGTCAGACATAAACTGGTCTGTGTCAAAGAAGACAACATCACTACTGCATGGAACAAACCAGAGGGTAACTTAAACCACTACAGTGCCCAGGGTATTTTTTTTTTTCTATAATCAAGGGGAATTTAGTTGTGCTTTATCAATCATTGTGTAAAATGGCTCCCCACAGTCTGGCAGATAAAATGAATACTAGAATTCAGACAGCTTAGGTAATGGTTAATTTATTTTCTACAATTAAAAAGGCTTAGTGATGAAAATCTTAACAATCATGATTTTGAATGATTTTAAGGGATAGATTCAGTATTAAACAAACTAATTTCTACTAATTAAATCTATTAGAAGCTTTTAAACACTCGCTATATAAAGTCCAAATTATAGTATTTCCAAATATTAGAGCTATCTGGGCATTTAATAAAAACAGAAACTCCAGAGCTCAACTCCAGACTATAAAATCAAAATGTCTGAGGGTAGGAGTCCAGAATTTGGCAATCATAGAGAAATATTTTTTAAACTGAAATTCACATTCATTACCAGGTTACGAAATCAACTTAGTACGTTGAAATTGCTATTAAAAAAGAGAGAGAGAAATGGAACAAAACTGAAACCTACGTTTCCTTTACCTTTTTTTTTTAATCAATGTAACATTGGTTAAAATTGGTTTGTGAGCCTTTAATGTGAGTTGTATATGTTTTTGTTATGTACTGGGGTCATACTATAAACTTCTTTTGAGAAACTCAAAAATGTTCAATGACTCTGAAAGAGTTACTACTGGTCAGTTCTGTGACAGTGACTGACACATTCCGATACCCAGTTAGAGAGTCCAAAAAACAATGTAATAAGGTAGTCAAACCCTCCTTGTTTTGCCTATAAGGAATAGCTTTTGGCTTTGGTTATACAGCTTCAAACAAAAGGACCTAACTGTAGATGCTAAAAGAATGCTTATTTCCTCCTGGAGAAGTCTCTGTATGTAGTGAACAATAATATCCTCATATTAAGCAGATAAAGGACAGGAAACAGGAAGAGTCAATCAGTGTGAAATTCAGCCTCACGAGAGGGGTGAAAACAAAAACACACCAAAACCAGAAATCCTATGGGCTTCAAGTTTTTACTACATTTGAGGTTAATCACTTAGTTTTTAGGGATGACTTAAAGATAATATATGTGAAGGATTTTAAAGATTGAAGAAATATTGTCAAAAGTCTTCTAAGAGTGCTCAATTCTACTCAACTGAATCAAGCACAACATATTTGAAGGCAGGAAAAATTATTCCAGGTAAATGAGCACATAAACTGTAGAAGCCTAGGGACAAAGTTACTAGCTCCTCTGAGAGGTTTTGTGAGATGGCTAATATATTGTGCTACAGAATATACCTAATAAGGGATTAATAACTGGTACAAAAGTGCTGTACTCTATTGTTCTAATTCTTTTAAATACCACTTCTTTTTCCTACCACAAAAACTCTGACTAGCTATTTAGAGAAGAATTAATACCAATCCTTCTTAAATTCTTCTGAAAGATTATAGAAATGGGAATACTTTTTTTCTTTTCTTATCTTTTTTCTTGAGACTAGGTCTCGCTATTTTTGCAGGTTCATGTTGCCTGGGGTACCACGTACACAAGCAATCCCCAGCCTCAGCTTCCCAGGTAGCTGGGATTACAGGCTGTACCACCATGCCCAACTATTTTTGAAACTAGGTCTCACTACGTTGCCCCGAACAGGACTCGAACCGTGATCCCTGGTCCCCACCGCGGCTTCCTAGGCTACTGCTTACAGGCATGCGCCACCATGCCTGGTCCAGAAATGGGAATACTTTTAAAACTCATTCTAAGGCCAGCATTTTCCTGACATCAAAGTCAGAAAAAGACACAAGAATAAACTTAGAATTAGCCTCGCAAATTAAGTGAAAAAAAAAAATCAACAAAATATTACCCAAACTGAACTAAGCACAGCTTAGTAAAAGGATTATACCTCATAAACAAGTGAGATTTATTCACAGAAAGCAAGAATGGTTCAACTTACAAAAATCAATGAATGTGGTACAGTACATAGTACAGACTGGGAGAAAGGAAATCACATGATTAACTGATACAGAAGAAGCAGTTGACAAAATACTGAATGCTCTTCCAAGATAAAAAAAATGAGGGCTGGGAATGGTGGCCCATGCAGCCTAGGAAGTACAGCGGGGACCAGAGATCGTAGTGTGAGTCCTGCCAGGGGCAACGTATCAAGACCTCGTTCAAAAAAATTAGCTGGGTGTGGTGGTATGCACTGGTAACCCCAACTACCTAGGAAGCTGAGGCTGGGAATTTCTTGAGTCCGTAATACCCTGGGCAATGTGAGCCTGGGGTTCCATGGGCAAAAATAGCGAGACCTAGTCTCAAAAAAAAAAAAAAAAAAAAAAAGATTAAAAAATTAGCAATAAAGGGGATTTAATAAAGGCCATATCTGAGAAAACCCACAGATAACATCATGTTCAATGGTGAAAGACTGAAAGCATTCCTCCAATGAAAAGGATGTTGGCTATTACCACTTCTACTCAACACTGTGCTTGGAGTTGTAGCCTGGGCAATTACTTTAAAAAAATAAAAGATATCAAAACTGGAAAGGAAGCAATAAAATGATCTGTTCACAATAACATGGAAAGCTCTAAAGAATCCACATATGAAAAATGTTAGTGCTAATAAATTAAGTCATCTAAGTTACAGATATAAAATCAACATAAAATTCAGTTGTATCCTATACACTGGCAATGAACAACCCAAAAAGGAAATGTAAAAATCAATTCCATTTACAACAGCACTGAAAAAGAATACTTTGAAATTAACCAAGAAGGCATAAAATTTGTACATTGAACATTACACATTTTTGAAAGAAATTAAAGATCTAAATAAATGAAAAACATCACGTTTATGCGTTAGAAGACTTATCAATATTAAGATGATAATGACACCTAATGTAAAGATACAATGAAATCCTATCAAAATCTCAACAGTGTTTCTGCAGAAATAGAAAAGTTTATTCTGGAATATAAACAGAATCTCTCTCTTTTTTCTTTTCTTTTTTTTTTTATTTATATGTAAGTTTCACATCTTTGCAGTCCCAGGGATTTGCCCCCCTATAAATAGAATCTCAAAAGGGTTCAAGAATCAAAACAATTGTGAAAATGAACAACAACAATGGAGGACTCACACTTCCTAATTTCAAGAACTTACTAGCAAGTTACAATTATCAAAACACTACGATAAAGGTAAGAAGACATATAGACTAAAGGATTAGTTTCTCTTGAGAGCCAGAAACAAACTCTCATAATAGATCGTAAATTTTCAAACAAGGGTTCTAAGACCATTTGGTGGTTGAAAAGGCAGATTTTAAAACAAGTAGTAAGGGGAGAAACTGGGATGGCCACATGCAAGAAGAATGGAAGTTGAGCTTCTATCAATATTACATACAAAATTAACCCAATATGGACCAAGTACCTAATTAGGGGCTAAAACTGTAAAACTTTTAGAAGAAGAAATCGCAGGGAAAAAGTTTCATACATTGGGTTAGGTAACTATTCCTTATGCATGACATTAAAATCACAGGCAACAAAAGAAAAACTGGATTTCATGTGAAAATTAAAAATTTTTACGCATCAAAGGACACTATCAAAAGAATGGAATAAATATATGCAAATAATATATCTGATAAGGTATTAATATCCAGAAAATATAAAGAACTTCTAAAATGCAACAATAAAAAACAACTAAAAATAGGCAGAAGATTTAACTAGACATTTCTAGTTAAAAAATACACAACCAATAAACTCATCATTATTAGGGTAATACAAAAACTCACTGAGCTGCCACTTCATACCCATTAAGGATAGCTACTGTTTTTAAAAAATGGAAAATAAGTGTTGACAAGGATATGAAGAAACTAATCCTCATGCATTACAAAATAGAAAATGGTACATACAGCCATTGTGGTAAAAACACTACCTTGGCAGTGTCTCTGTGCTGAACAAGGGATCTCTATGTGAAATTCTAGCATTCCATTCCTAGGATCCCCAACAGAATTGAAAGCAGAGACTTAAACAGATCCTTGTACACCAGTTTTTCAAAGCAGCATTATTCACAAAAGTCAAAAGGTACATCTAAGTCCACGTTTTTTAATAGAGGAATGCAGAAGCAATATGTGGAATATTATTCAGTCATAAAAATCAATTAAAATTCTGATACAATATGGATGAATTGGAGAAACAAGTGAAATAAGTGAGACACAAAAGGCACAATTATATGACTCAACTTGTAGAAGTTATCCTGAGTATAGAAATTCATAAAGACAGAAAGTAGAGCAGAGATTTATCACAGGCTAATGCTAAGAGAACGGGGAATTACTACTTGTGAGTTAAAAGTTATTTTTGGTGGTGATGAAAAAGTTCTAGAAAGAGATAATGGTGATGACTACATAATATTGTGAATGTATTTACTGTTACTGGACAGTACACTTAAAATGTAATTTTTAATGTATGTATTTATTACAATTAAAATAAATCAAACAAAAAAACCCCACTATCACCACCTGGGTTTTCCAGTGGGAGAAACCACTTGACGAAATGACTGAATTAGGTTTCACAGTTCTAACCATTAACTTAAAGCAAGACCTGGAAGATATCTATAAACCTTTCTTTTCAAATTTATAAATCTGAGGCACAAAATCTATTTCTTTTATCTGAGAAATTTATTTATTTATTTATTTGTTTTTTGAGATTAGGTCTCGCTATTATTGCCTGTGGAACCGCAGACTCACGTTGCCCAGGGTACCACGGACTCAAGCAATCCCCAGGATCAGCTTCCCAGGTAGCTGGGATTACAGGCGCATGCAAACACGCCCAGCTATTTTTTTGGAACTAGGTATAGCTACATGCACCTGGTGGGACTCGAACCGTGATCCCTGGTCCCAGCGACAGCTTCCTAAGCT
>PVHY01025097.1:0-18826 GCA_004024945.1 Uropsilus gracilis | reverse complement strand
ATTTTTGCCTGTGGAACCGCAGGCTCACGTTGCCCGGGGTACCACAGACTCAAGCAATCTCCAGCCTCAGCTTCCCAGGTAGCTGGGATTACAGGTGCGTGCCACCATGCCCAGCTATTTTTTTGGAACTAGGTCTCGCTACGGGCCCCAGGTGGGACTCAAACCGTGATCCCTAGCCCTGGCTGCTTCATAGGCTGAAGCTTACAGGCACGAGCCACCGTGCCCGGCCAGAAGATCTGTGTTTTGCTGTGGGCTTGGATGCTTTCTAACTGGACTTCAGCTAAGCTCATTCACAACTCCAAGCCTTGACTTCCGGTGAGCTGATGCCCTTCCAGCATGTGACACGATGTGCTTTCATTAGTCACCAGCCATCAGTCTGGTCATTTCTTTACAACCCTAGAAAATTCCAGTCAGAAACAAACGACCAGCGTAGGAGAGAGAAGGAACAATTGTCAGAGATGGGATGTGTGTTGGTGGAGCAAGAAGAGGAGGTAGGGCTGAGAGGGGAACTTTACTGGCTGAGCAGAGAAGCCCTTTCCCAGAGGCTCCCGGAGCTCCCAGAGCACCAGGTCAAGGCTCCCGGAGCACCCGGTGCTCCCAGAGCTCCCGGTGCTCCCAGAGCTCCCGGTGCTCCCAGAGCACCAGGTCAAGCATATGACAACCGTGCATTGCTGCCCAGCAGTCCATGACCTTGGCCAAGGCTCTCAGCCCCTCTGAGAAGTCCTCTGGCGATGACCATCTTCCCAACAACCTAGCACAGTTTCCAAAGCATTTTTGGCATAACTATCTCCTTGGAGACACTCAGCAGTCCTCACCTGCGAGTAGGACGCAGCTCCCATTGTCCAGCTAGGGAAACTGAGGCTGGAAGGAAGCACAGAGCCAGGACTTAGGCTCTGGTTGTCTGCTCCAGATTGTCAAGCTTTTCACCTGGCCGAGCTGTGGCTGGTCCGAATCAATGAGCTCTCCTCTTGTGGCAAATTCACTGAGTGACGGCGACCACTTCCTGAGCCCAAGGACCCCACTGCAGGTGAGGATGGCCTGAATGTTCTCTGGAACATTCCCACCACCACCCTCATCCCCTTCATCTTCATCTCTAGCCGCCCCCCCCAGCCCCACCCCCTGGTTTATAATAAGGTGCTTGAAGCCATAGGTGTGGCTCCCTGGGGCTAGAACAATGCTCCAGGAGGCCACCACTCAGGACTCGGTGTTCCCACCCTGCTGCCCAGGTCCCCTCGCCAGCACGCCTGGCCGCGTCCCAGACAGCAGGGCAAACAAGCCTCTATTGATTCAGGGCCGTGGCTAGAAGAATGCCCCTTTGTTGAGGGTGTCACCCTCTACCTCTCTGTGTCCTTGCTCACAGGAGAGGCACTCAGGTAGGAAGCAGCCCAGGATCCCCAGGGGGAAGCAGGGAACAGAATGCCCCCCAGCTCCACATCCTGCCCTCCCTTGTCTCTCTGTCACCTCCGCAGCTTTGTCTACTCTTTCCCATCACCCTGGTCACCCTGTCTTACCCACGGAGGTCCAGCTCTAGTTCCACCAGTATTAATGTCTCCCACCTTCCCAGGTGACCTGGGAATACCTGCTGCTCCATCCATGGGGGCTCGTTGAGAAGAGGACACTAGGCCTGTTCTATCTCAGCCCCTGTGCCCAACCCAGAGCTTGATCCAGAAGATATCAGTCTCCAGGAACAAAGTAACTGACTTCTGCCAGTGGCAGAAGTGACCCAGGCCTGAAACCTGACCAATACCTCATAGGTCCCATTGCTGTGATTTTTTAAAAAAGTCATCCAAACCCTTTAGTCTGAGCTTTGCACCCCAACTCCCTGGCCCCCCAAGATGGCATCATTATAGCCAACCTCTCCTGCATGTGTCCCTCCCGTGTCTGGACTGCTGTGAGTCTCACTGACTCACTGTCATCCTGTTTATTGAACACATACTATGTGCTGCTGTTGCTCTCAGAACTGGGGATTGACCAGTGATTGGAGCAGATCATCCCCTCCTCCAGGATCTTACAACCTTCTGGGATAGGCAGACAACAAACATGGACATAAGTGGCTGCATAGCAGAATCTTACAAAGGGTGATAAGTGATCTGAAGAAAAGCACGAATGAAGGAGATGGAGAGTGAGGAGAGAATGTGTGTGTGTGCCAGGGACGTAGTCACTAGGGGGGAGTGGGGATACCAGTGGGAGGTGTGGGTGCTGAGGTCATGAGGAAGGGCCCTGCTCAGAACTGTGCAGGGCAGGATGTGAGGCAGGATGTTCTGTTACCACTGGTACCTCCAAGCTTGGCCTTCTGGGTCTTGCACCTGAAGTGCCCTCCTCAAGCATCTCCCTCTATCTCAGGCATCCTTGGATTTCAGGACCTGATGCTAGTCTCGCTGTCATGCTAAGGCTTCCTTCTTCCTTCCAGACCACCATCTTCTTTCCTGCCTAATGCCTCAGATGGAAACCCTGGTCTTAGCGCTTAATTGCCTCAACTGCTTATGTTCATGGTCTCATTAATTTGGCATTGCTGTGAGCCTGGCACTGAGTCCGTCTGCATGTAAGTGACCTGCCACTCCTCTCCCCTCCCCTCAGGTTCACGTGAGATGTGGTGGAGGCAGGATTTGAAAGGACAGTTCTGAGCCCCCGAGTCCAGGTCCTAGAGCCTCCTCTCCATGGGTTACTTCACTGTATTCAGGGACTCCTGGGCCTGCCACTAATCTCCTGTCTTTCTTTCCTCAGGGATACCGTGCTCCCAGGGATCAGGAGGACAGGCACCCTGCCCAGCTCTGCATTCCTGGCCTGAGCCCCTTGTAGAGTGAATGAACACCCATCTTCACCCCCACAGGTGACAGGCTGGGGCAGGGATGCCAAGGGGAGGCTCTGCCCCCACGTTCTCTCCTGTCATGCCTTCCCTCCTAGAGAGTCAGGGAGTAACCTCACTCTACCCAGCTCCTGCACCGGTGCCCTCACCCGGCAGAAGCAGAGCCCCACGGCTGGCAGAGCAGCCATAGCCTAGGGTTGTGTTGTTGTAGATAGAGCTGTTTCTCCTAGACAAGGACAAAGTGGTATGGGGAGAGCCATGAGGGCAGTAGTAACTCTTCAAGGATGCTGGCCAATCTGGAGGGCTAAATTTAAGGTGTTACTGACAAGGGTTGACAGAAGTACGGTCAACAGTAGCTTTCCTTCAAGGCCAGTGAAAAGAATCCGCTAGGCACTCTGCACCCTTGCTACACCCCGATAATCCCCACAACACCCCAATAATGCACACATGACCACAATTTCCATATTACACAAAACCGAGTCTCGGATCAAGTACCTTGCCTGACATCACACAACTGACAAAGGCCCAAACTCACCCTCAGCTCCAACCTGGGTCTGTGACTTCAGGGTCCTGTTCTTAACCTCCACAATCCAGCTCTGAAACCAGGTGTTGTGGAGATGAACTCCAGCAGTGGGCTGGGAAAGCAGGCTCCTCGGGAAGGACCTGCCCTCAGAAGCATCATGGATCCTAGGGACACACCAGCAGACCCTGGCCCGGCCTCCTCACAGCTGTGTGTCCCTGCCCATGTTGATGACCCTCTCTGTGCCTTATTTCCTCAGCTGTGAAGTGGGTAAGTCCTCCCTCACCTACTGCTGTGGGAGAGAAGCGTGCTGGTGTTGGTGAACATGTGTTGAGGCTGGAACTCCTCCACTCAGTGTTATTATCATTCTCCAGACTTTGGGGAAAGAGCAAAGAGCAGGGGCTTCTGGAGCAGTGCTGGGGGCAGGGGAGAAGGAAGGGGCTTTCTCTGGGTAGTGAGGCAGGTGGGTGCCGAGCTCAGCCAACCTCACGTGACGGGAGGAACCTGCTAACTAGGTCACCTTGCAGCAGGAAAGAGCTATTCCGGGAGCCGTCTGCTGCCGCCAAGCAGGAGCTGAGGAGCTGGGTTATTTCTGGTGGCACAGAAAACTCAGCCAACAGCTCCATCTTGGATCCCGGCCCTGCCTTTGTGCCGTAGGCCTTGAGAGGCCTGGTGCCCTGGTGGGCATGGTGCTGGTGCCCTGGGCTAATGGGTGGCAACCTGGGACCTCACGGTGAGACCTTCCTTGCCCCCTAAGCCCAGAAAACCACCGAGGGACAGCCCCGCTGAGGACAGCAAGATGCTAAGCTTGCATTTCCCAGGCAGCTGCGACTCAGCTCTTGATGGAATGCCCCCGGGAACCCAGGCCTTGCTCTACCACAGCAAGGGGGGGGGGGCTGGGTTTCCCTACCTGGAAGTAGGTGACTGTGTTCTGGGACAGACTGAAGATTAAATAAGGTGATGACATAGAGCACCAAGTCTGGGGGCTGGCGCAGAGCAAGGGGTTGAAGGCTGGCTCTGTTCCTGAGTCTCTGGGCTGTCCTTGCTGCAATGGTAGCTGTGGGAAGTACAGTGATTGCCCTGCAGGACTGAAAAGAAGGCTGCGTATTGCAGGGTGGAGGGTAGACTACACTCCACAAGTGGCTTAGGGGGGACTCTGCTTCTGTCTTTTTTTTTTTTTTTTTTTTTTTTTTTTGAGACTAGGTCTTGCTATTTTTGCCCCTGGAACCACAGGTTCACGTTGCCTGGGGTACCACAGTCTCAAGCAATCCCCAGCCTCAGCTTCCTAGGTAGCTAGGATTACAGGCATGTGCCATCACGCCCAGCTATTTTTTTTTTGGAACTAGGTGTCACTATGTTGCCCCCAGTGGAACTTGAACTGCGATCCCTGGTCTCCACCGCAGCTTCCTAGGCTGCTTACAGACATGCGTCTGCTTCTGTCTTGATGACTACAACAAAGAAAAGAATCTTTTCAAAAGGAAAGATTTTTTTATTAACTTGTCATTTTTGAGTGCACGTATATATATACATATATAAACACATATATAAATATTACATCTTTGTTTATCTCGATATTCTCTCATCACCTTATCACGGTGCACTTTCCTTATCTCTTGTGCCCTGCCTCTCCCCTGATTTTATTCTCCTGCCCCTCCCTTGATCTATGCTTCCATTCTGTTGGCAGTTTTAATTTTTTTTGTCTGTTTATTTTTCTTAAATCCCTCATATAAGTGAGACCATCCTATATTTTTCTTTTTCTTTCTGGCTAATTTCCACTAAGATGATTCCTTCTAGCTCCATCCATATTGCTGCAAATGATTTAAGTTTATCTTCTTTGATTGATGCATAATATTCCATTGTGTACATATACCACATCTTTTTCAACCACTCATCAGTTTTGGGGTATTTGGGTTGTTTCCATACTTGGCAATTGTAAATAGTGCTGCAATAAACATGCGAGTATATGTGTCTTTTTTTATTATTTATTTTGTATCCTTTGGGTAGATTCCCAGTTGTGGGATTTCTGGATCAAATGATAGTTTCACTTTCAGTTGTCTGAGGGCCCCCCACATAGTCTTCCATAGTGGCTGGACCAGTCAAAAGGAGAGATTTTTGAGGTCAAAAGTCTTTTTGATTTGATACGAGTAACTGACATCTGGGTGCCTGGCCCCCTATGTCCTGGCAAGGGAAAAGGGAGGTCATTAATTCAGAGCCGTTAGCTTTGTGCTTGGTACCTGGTAGTATCTAAGAAATACCTGTGATCATTGTCACCTGCAGTCATCACAGCCACCCAAGAAGGAAGTGCTAGCCTCATTTTATAGATGAGGAAATGGAGGCATGGAGTTTGTTAGGTTCCCCAAACCCCTTCTTGGGAAGCAGTTCTGTGGGAATTTGAATTCAGTCTGGATCTAGGATTGGCAAGTTCACTACCATTCCTCTGAATGCTTGGCAAGTAATGAGTGCTCGATAAAGTACGTACAGAAACATGCAAATATATCTTGAATTATATTGGCATATGGGCAGCTACAGGTACAGATAGGGGCCCAGCATGCCAGGGTTCCATGCCAGGTGCTCAGGAACTGACACCTGTTGCAGCTATGGCCATTGTTCTCATTGTGGGTGTTGTTTAGAATGTTGCTGGAAATCAGAGCACCTAAGGGTAGCTGTTGAGGTTAGAAGATGTTCTAAGATCATAGACAGAAGGCAACAAGCCCCTCTCAATGGAACTGTCAAAAATAAGCGGCAAAAAAAAACAACAACAAAAACTAGAGTCTAAGCAACTTCCTTGCAGGATTCTCTGTAATTACCAAAAATGGAGAAAATATATCGAACAATGTGGGGAGTCATTAAGTAAATGATGGTTGATCACTTTGTGGAAAATTACACCTCCGTTTAAAATGATGATAATATGACTTAACGTGGAAAATGTTTATGATGCAATTACTATTAAAGGGAAAAGTTGGATATTAAACTCTCTTTCTGCTCTAATTATACTTCTATTAAAAATATCAATTGCAAGGAGAGAAGAGCAGAGAGAATATGCAAACGGTTGGTGTGTTAAATGCTGGGGTTAAGAGTTTCTTTTCATAATTGATTGAATAATTCAACCATAATTTATTGAGCACTTACCAAGTGCCAGACTCCATGTAAAGCATGGTAGTTAGTGTGGATTACATCAGGCTGCAGAAGGCTTAGAGAACAAAGAGCTTTTATTGCCTCTCAGCATATTCCAGGGATAACAACTCACAGCATCAGCTTTGAGGGTGTCAGCGTCAGGGACCCCTGATACCTGGTGACTCTGCAGTTCCTAGGGAGTTGCCTATTTCCATGTGGTTTCCACAGGGGGCCCCCCACCCTGTCCACATTCCAGTTGGCAGGACGAGATGGGAAGGAGAGGGAATGCCTTTCCCCAGGAAAAGCTGGCATCACCTCCATATTTACACAGAGCTCAGAACTGATCACCCCTAATTGCAGGGTAGACTGGGACAAGCTACCACTTTGGGAAGCCTCGCTGAGAACTGCAGCCGATGCAGAAGAAGGAAGGCCGGCTATGGAGACTCTCTGGAACGTGCCAAATTCAGTACGTCGAGGCCACCATCCTTGAAAAGCTTTCTGTTGGGTGGAAGAAAAATGCAGGTCAAGAAATGATTACAAGAGAGTTTGAGAAGTGGTGATTGAGCTGCCAGTTTCCCAGGGCCAGGGCAGGGCGCCAGCAGCTCCAGCTTTGATCTGTAAGGTACATGCCTCCCAAGGAACCCATCAGACCCCACTCCAAGCCTTTTGGGCTCAAGGTAACTCCTTGAGACTAAAATGAGCTGAACTAGTTCAGGGGTCAGGCTAAGTTCACAAGCAGTATCTATGAGATTTAATTCTTAGTGGCTGCTCGCCGCCCGCTGCAGGGCAAGAGAAACCAGGAGGGTATTTAAGGGGGGGAGGGGTTTCCAGGCAGAGAAGCAGCAGCATGAACCGTGGAAGCCTTTCACTTCTATTAGGGGTGCATTGATCATATAACCCAACAACCACCGAGGACAGAAAGTACTTCAAGGCCCGCGAGGGACTAGGAGCTGGCAGCTGATGGTGAGCTCAGGGAAGAGGTTGGAGCTCTGCCACTCAAGTCAGACCTGGTTTCTGCTTTGCTGTGTGGTCCCAGGCATGCCATCAGTTCTCAGAGATCATCAGGAATGTGAAAATAAATTTTTGACAAGTATCTCTGAAACATCTCCATAAATAGCTACACAAATACTTATTACGACACAAGAATATTTGTGGAAACGTTGGAACCCCACTCCATCCCAGACCTGGTTTACTAAGTGGGTAGGTCACCAGCTGTTCCTCCTCCAGCAGTCTGTCCATCAGCAGCTCCCAAGGACCTGGCCTCTGAAATTACCGAGTCCAGGGCCTTCCCGCAGCATAGCAGCTGCTTCATTGAAGCCCTGGACAACCTCTTTGCCTCCTGACTTATTTTCCTTCTGTGACTTGCGTGACCTTCCAATCTGCTCCCTGCAAAGCAGCCAACATGATCTTTTTACAGTCAGATCCAGTGAAATATGCCAGCCTGAAAAGATGGCATGCTCTGAGTCCAAATACGTGACTTTCTGGAGGAGGCAAACAAACAAACACACCACACACACACCAAACTATAGGGATGGTACAGAGATCACTGGTTCCCAGGGTTTTCTTGGAGAGGTATCTGGATAGGGCACAGGGGATTTTCAGACAGTGGAGATTTTCCATGTGACACTGTAATGGTGGATAACGCCATCCATTGATCATTTGTCAAAACCCTTGCACAACACAAAGTGAACCCCAGTGTAGACTTTGTGCCCAGGTTAGTGGATTAATATGGATTAATATGGCAAATGCAAGTTGTCAGAAATAGCAGAAAGTGTGTGTGTGTGTGTGGGGGGGTTAGTAAATGGAAACTACTTTCCACTCAATTTTTCTATAAACCGACAACTACTCTATCAAAAAAATATATTAAAAAAAATCAGGGTTGGGCATGGTGTGCATGCCTGTAGGTGGTACCCTAGGAAGCAATGGCCAGGGCCAAGGATCGCAGTTCGAGTGCTGCCTGGGTCCCGTAGCGAGACCTAGTTCTAAAAAAAATAGCTGGGAGTGGTGGTGCGCGCCTGTAATCCCAGCTACCTGGGAAGCTGAGACTGGAGATTGCTTGAGTCTGTGGTACCCCGGGCAACGAGAGCCTGCGGTTCCACGGGCAAAAATAGCGAGACCTAGTCTCAAAAAAAAAAAAATCAGACCATATCCCTGTCATTTTAAATCTATTTAAAATCTTCTAGCTGACTTCTATCAGACCTTTAAAAAGTAGTAAGTAATAAAAGCTAGTAAGATTCCTTCCTCCTACTCATGGCACCTCCTGGGCCCCTGGTCACTGCCCCTGCACTGACTGATGCTCCAGTCACACCAGGTTTCTTTTTCTTTCCCAAACATGCCTGATTTGTTTTGTTTCAGGACCTTTGCACGTGCCATTTCCTGTCTGGATGCTTCCCCCTATTTTCAGATGACTAATTCCCTCTTTATAGTCTCAGGTCTTAGCTAAAGTGTTGCTCCCTTATGAGACCTTCCCTGTTCACCCATGAGAGCAGCCGCTCAGTTGCTGATGGCCATGTAATCATATTTAAATTCTCTGCATGAATCACCAGCTGATTTTTTTCTTACCTGTACACAGGTTCTGGTTTAATACCTGAATCCCCACTAGGGTGCACTTGCCATAGGAACAGGGGTCTTTATTGCCTTCTTCATTGCTGCATCCCCCGCTTCTGACACCAAGCTTGGCACAGCAGAGTGCTCCACAGATACTTGTGGAATGAATGGGTGAATGAGTAAATGAATGAATGAAAACTCACTTAGGCTTAGGCTTGAGTTGGCTCCTGGGTCACCTGCACGAGACATGGCTTATGACTCCTGGGAACTCACAGCCTAAGATCCAGAGATTTATCCCAAACCTTCTGGACAATATAATGCGGTGGTTAAAAGCATGGGCCACAGACAACCAGGTCACATCCTGGTTCTGGTTTGCAACAAACGTGGCATGTATAAACACTGACAGATTTCTGAGCGTGTTAATCATCTAGTCAGTGCTAGTCATTGTATTATTAGCATGTGGGTCAGATGAAGACATGCAGAACAGCACACCTCAAGCCCCAAAGGTCAAGGAAAGCTGTTCATCAGTTTCTGGATTATTCTCCATTTTAGGCTTTTGGATGCACGAGAAGGGGCAGGGTATTTTGAGGCAACAGTAGTAAAAAGAAACTAGTATCCTTGGTGCTAGGCATGTGCTAGAGGTTTAACCCCCATGTTCATTTCCTCCTCCCAGAGGGCCAGGTGCTACTTGGATTATTTTATCGATGAGAGACCTGAGACCCAGGGAGGGAGTGATATGCAAAGCGCAACATAGCAGAACCTAGACCCATCGAGGCCTACTGGGGTCCTCATGACCCCATACTTCTCTCTCTCTATCCTAGCTCTGGAGGCCTGGACTCTAGCCTTGAGCCCATCGATTTACTTCAATGGAGGCAGCAAAACAGAGTAGGCAGGAGTATGGTAATGGGTGTAGACGAAACTTATTCCATTGTTACCCAGAGTGAGATCTTGCGCCAGGCTCCATCTTATTACATGGAGACCAAAGGGGTTTCTGACTCGCAGATCTCAGCTGTTAGCCTGGGGACCGTGCCTGGCAAAGGTGGGCTGGCGCTCGGCCACCATAGCCGAAGGCTCTGCAGAGTTGCTGTGGGTGAGATGCGATGAGGTTGGTCTATTTGGATAAAGGACAGTCAGTCCCCAAAACTCCCTCAGGGAGAACCAGGTCTGGCCTTCTACAAGGCAGGGGACTTTTAGGGGGTACAAGGGCTGGAAGGAACGACAGCCATCATATTGTGGAGGTCAGAGGTAAAGGAGGCCCATATGAACAGATGAGGTCATCCAGCAGGTTGACCAGAGAGACACTGAACAACAAATCATACAAATAACCATTTAACTGTTTTTGATATGCATCAGGACAGGAAGAAGTAATGCGCCATGGGAGTGAGAACCAATGGTCACATCTCATGCCAGGGTCAACGAAGGCTTCTCAGAGGACCTGACACTGTCTGTCTCAGTATATGTGCTGCCAGAGGAAACACAGAGGACCTGATGCTGAAGCCAAGATGGAGGATGAGCAGGTGTGCCAAGCTGGGCAGAGGGGAGGGTCTTCCACACATAGGAAGCAGCATGTAGGGCCGGGCACGGTGGCTCATGCCTGTAAGCTTCAGCCTATGAAGTGGCCGGGGCTAGGGATCGCAGTTCGAGTCCCACCTGGAGCCCGCAGCAAGATCTAGTTCCAAAGAAATAGTTGGGTGTGGTGGCACTTGGGTGTGGTGGCGCGCACCTGTAATCCTAGCTACCTGTGAAGCTGAGGCTGGGGATTGCTTGAGTCTGTGGTACCCTGGGCAATGAGGAAGCAGCATGTGCTAAGACAGAGTCATGACAGAGCTGGCCCTCTTGGAGGGGATTCAGGGCAAGTCAGGATGTGAAAAGACAGAGAACAGGAGTTAGAGGGAAATGGGGTTAGAATAGGACAGATCTCATGGGCTTTGGGGGGCTTCATCCAGATGATTGGAAAGCTGCAATCATCTGATTTTAACAGACGGTTGCTGAGATTGGTGAGGCCCCAGGGGGAGAGAGCACAAGTGAGAGAAGCTGGTGCTTAGACGGGTGTCTGCTGTGGGGAAGGCAGGATGCCTGCCCTAGAGAACAGCTGGGAGATCAAAGAACACACAGGAAGGTGTGACTAATCACACGGGCAACCCTGGGGCGGTGGGTGGTAAGGACAGGTCTGAGGTCTGAGCTCCTGCAGCACTGGAGGTGGACCTCCTCACGGGCATGGGATGCAATGCATTCAGATTGGCACACGGAGATGCCAACGGGGTTAATAGTTTAAGAGGAACACATTCAGCCAGATCATACTATATTAAGAATGTAAAAGTAGGCGAAGTAATTACAGGTTGAGCAGAGAGACTTTGGGTTGGAAGAGAGATAACTTGTGTGTTCTGTCAAGAAAAGGTGGGGCTGTTCCTTCCTTTATGGAAGAGGTTACAAATGGGGATGTTTTCAGCACAGGGAGGAAGGGTGCGGGTGGGGTGGGGTGTAGACCACAGCAGACTCACTGCAGTCACCGGCTTTCCCCAGGCCTGGGAGTGGGAGAAACAACTTGATAGGAAGCAGGAAACAAATGCAGACAGTCTGGGCACTCTTAGGAGTGCCACTCACTCATTCATTCAACAAGCATTTGAGAAATTTCTCCATCAGCGCTCTAGGGCTTGGGGTTGTAACTGATCTGAAACCATCCTAGTCCTAGCGTTTGCTGAAGGGGATGTAATTTAACTTCAGTCAGTTGCTGTAAAGGAAGGGAGAGGATCAAGAGTCGCAGAGCGACTGGGTTGACTTGGAAGTCAAGGAGCCTGTCCCTAAAACCTCTGAGTTTCAATAAGACAATGGAGACATGATCGAGTTTTGATTTTGAAATGTATCTCTATCTTTATTTTCATTTTATAATTTGCATTTCTAAATTACTGGTGTAAAATTTCATACGCTATGACATAAAAGTCATAAAAAGTAAACAAGGAAACCAAGAGAAAACTAATAGGAGAAAGTTAGAACAACACTTCAGGTCATTCCAAAAGCAGTAGCTCTTGAAGAAGCCTAGAGGAATTTGAAAAGCTGGTACGGGGAGACATCTGGAGTCTTGGATAATCCAATTACTGAAAAAAAAGAGAGGATCGCGCGATACCTTGGAACACATCTCTCAATTTTTTGCAGACTTGACACAAATGACTGAGCTGACTAAGAGAACATAAAATTTATAATGTACCACTACAAAAGGACATTGATGACAAACTGGGTAATGAGTTTCGTCAATTAAGAGGGGATTGGGGATTAGTTATTGCACAAGAAACTTGAAGTGTCCTGAAAGAACCTTGACAGCGGTTTCCCCAGTGTGACAGCAATTCCACAAATTTATATAAGGCAAGCAACCAAGAGCAACTTGTGAAACTAGAAGAAGAAAGTTTCCTAAACTATCAATGAAACATTTTTTTCTGTGTTAGAAAGTAAAAGCATGCTGGAGGGAAGGCTGAATCATCTCTCTGTGGAGAAACATAAAACTATAAAATAGTTGTCATATATGCAGCAACAACCAAAGGAAATGCACCTCAAAATGCAGGAAATTATAAAGGCATGTTAAGTAAGAATGAAAATCTTATTTTATTATAGTTTATCTTATTATAAAATATTTATTATTAATAAAAATATTATTTACTTCTCTGGATCCTGTAACTTTTGAGCTAGTCTCTCCTTAGAAACAAAACCTTCACTTTTACACCTGCATCTAATAACTCTTGCTAAAACACCACTATGCAACCCCCAAAACTCAGATCTGCAGCTGGGGCCCTGTGACTTCAGCTGCCCCAGGCTGGGCTCTGGCTTGGCTCCCTGGGTCTCATCTTGCACTGGTACAGTGTGCCCACCAGGGAACATCCTACTCACGGTGACAGCAAGCTGCAAGGGACCAGAGCCCATGTCAGGAGTGGTCTACTTCATCCCCACCCTGTCCCACTGGTGAGCATGCAACCAAGCCCTGTGTCAAAAAGTGTACTTTGCCCCATTCATGGCTAGAACTGCAAAGTCAAGTGGTAAAAATGTGACTTAAAGAGCCATGAAGAAATTGTCAAAACTAACAAGCTGACCATAGAAATGAAACATTCAACAAAGGAGGGGGAGGGAGTAAAATCAGGTGGAAAAAAAAAACAGAAAACAGAGAATTTAACTAAACTTACAAATGGGAGCAGCTGGCCCTTTAAATCCAGCCATGCATCAGGCCCAGCCTGTGCTAGCAGTAGCAAGACCACTGTATTTTAAAAAGGGGCAAGAACAGATTTGCTCATTATAAGACAAAATAAACAAAAGTCACTGAGCATACAATGGACCCCCTTTGATTATCTTACCAGCCAGTTCAGTCTCTAGTCCAAAAACTGCATACGGGTCCTTAGTCACTTGTGTCCACAAAATGGCAACTCTCCTAGCTAAGTAAAAATTTAAAATGATTTTTATGTGGAAATGTTTATCAATTAGACATTTACTATTTTTGCTGTTTTTCCAAAGATCCCGCTGCACAGAATTAGATCATACTCTTTGGTTTACAATAAACTGTTAGCTTGGTCCTTATTTACTACACTTGGTCTCACATGTAACATATTGGTCTAATAATGTAACATGTGTATGTTGAGTTAGGTTTTTCCCTCCCTTAGCCTGTATATCCAGCACCTGGGGTATCGCACCCTTGCCATGTTTGTGCAGCCCAGTGGGTATGCATATGTGTAAGTGTGCACACCTGGGCCTAGAGGAGAGGGGATAATGGGGAGCATGAGCATGTGCACAAGCACCAGATAGGAGAACACAAGGATGAGCAAGAGCCCAGAGAGAGTGTGATCTGCCTCCCAGGGCCTGTCTCCCAGAACCCTTCCAGTCTCGCCCCCCTCCCCCGCCCCCCACAACTGGCCCTGCCCTGCCTGGTGTGTCTGTGTAATTGTAATTTACTGTAACCCAGTAATGAACCAACAGGATTGGTGAACTTGATGCCTGATGTTGCCCTTACAATTGACGATGAGGATGGGATGGTTACCAACCACACTGGCACAAACAAAGCTATATCTTGACTGTGATGTTACAAGCAACTGAAGATCCCCCCACCCCACCCCCGGCCTCTTCTCCAGCACATTTGAACTTCCGTGGGTCCTACATATTTTTGCCTTTGTCGGTCTCTTTCAACAAACACCTACACACAATGTGTCTGTGTCTACTGAATGACTACATGGACATATTATTACATATTAAAATATATTCTCTGATCTAAAAGCTAATTTTTTGCTTCTTATTTCAAAAGCATGTGCATGGGTCCTGCAGGTATTGTGGGGCTGAAGTGCTGGGTCTACTGTGCTTAGTGGGTAAATTGGCCCCCTCCCCCATCGAGGTGCCCACCCTGCCCCCAATTCTGCTCCATACTCTGCATTCCTCACTCTCCTTTCACATCATTGTTCATCCCACAACTATATATGTTCTTTTTTTTAGAGACTCGGTCTCACTATGTTGTCCAGGGTAGTCCAGAACCCGGGGATTCAAGTGATCCCTAGCCTCAGCCTCCCAAGGCTGGGATTACAGGTGCACGCCACCATGTGGGCCTATTTTTTGAGACTAAATCTCGTTATGTTGCCAGGGTAGTCTCAAGAAGACTCAATATGCTTGAGATCTCACTATGTTGCCCAAGGTAGTCCCAAACCCACAGACTCAAGTGATTCCTAGCCGCAGCCTCCCAAGGCTGGGATTAAAGCGTGCCACTGCACCTGGCTATGTATATTCCTTGAAAGAGTGTTTTTAATGTTCATCATTTTTGACTTTACTGAAGGATATAGCACATTGTGCATCACTTTTCAGATTTACTTTTCTCATTAGTGTTAGATTGGTAAGATGCACTTATATTTGAGATGTGAACCTGTAGCACATTCATTCTGACTGCAGTCTGCTGTATATCCTGAGTTAGCATGTTCTGTTTATTCATCACTCTCCCATTAAACTGAGTCTGGGATGGATATTGTCCATCCATGCCTAAAAAGTCGAATGGTTTAAGCATCCAGCTTTTATGTCTAATTCTCATTCTGTGAGGCTGTCGATTGCAGCTCCATTGGGGAAGTCTTTGCCAGCAGCGAGGTGAGAGGGAAGGGTAATGACGAGCAAAGAATGCAATAGGTTTCCAGGTTCTGCTGTAACGCTGCTGGTCATAAGGTGGCTGGAGGTTCAGCTTTGGGAGGTAATGGTCACACCAGTTTCTATTCAGGCTGAAGACCGGAGTGGGGGTGGAGGGCATCCTTGCATCCTTTTCTGTTTTGGTGCTTGCTGTCAGACTCTCAACACTGGCAAATTGAAACAATAATGGTGTTTCCCTCAAGTTTCAATTTGCATTTTCCTGATTTCAACTGTTGTTTAACAGCTTTCACACTTACTGCCCCTGTTTGTTTCTCTTCTGAAATATCTTGCTCGTTCTGTCGGTCCACTTTTCTTTTTTCCCTTCTCTCTCACTGATTTGGAGTTCTTTCTATATTCCTCACATCTATCCTTTGTTGCCTGTGTACTGAAATTTTTGCCTCCTACTTCATTCCTTATCTTTTCACTTTAAGGTGTGTTTTGTTGAATGTTAAGTTCTTGATTTTAATAAGTTTATCAATCTTTATTTTGTTGGAAACAACTTTGAGATTGATTAAGAAATCTTTCTCTACCCCAACTGTCAAGGAAATTCACCTGTATGTTCTAAGCATTTTAACATTTATTTTTGAAATTCCAGTCCTCAGTCTCCCTAGAGCCGATGTTGCCCATGTTGTGAAGTAATTTTTTTTGAGCTTCATTTCCTGGACTTCGTTCCTTCACGATGACGTGCCCCTTCAGGCCTACAGCGAAGTCCTGAACGTGTGGGCCTGGTTCCACGCCTTTTCGTAGATCATTCCATGGGTGTGCCCACATCTCTCCATCTCAGTAGCTGAGCTTCACAGTGAGTTCTGATTTCTGGAAGAGCAGGTCCCTCCTCCCTGCTCTTGGTAAGAAGTGCCCCTTAGCAAAACAGGGCACCATGACCTGGAGTCAAATAGATGCAGGATAATCTCTTGCACAGAATGGGTGAGGGAATCAGAATCAAATTCAGATGGGATCTTAGCTGTGTTCTTTCCAAACGAGTGACTTCAGGCACTTTGGAATCCTGGGCTTCTAGTGTGTATAGCAGGGGTAATGATATTACCTAACAAAGTATCCTGATGATCAGAGAAAATTAAGAATGAGAAAATAAAAACTGATAAATATGATGCATCTGTGATAACATGGATGGACCTAGAGGGAATTATAGTAGCAGAAATAAGTCAGAAAGAAAAACAGAAACCGTATGACTTCACCTATAGACGGGATATAGGTATATCAAACAAAAGGCCAAGAAAAAGTCAAAATAAACTAGGAACAGAACTGGGGCAAGCAACTAGAGAGGGGGAGGGAGGGAGGAGGAAGAAATCAGGGAAGGGAGGAGCACAAGAAGATCAAGATGAAGTTTCACCAGTGATAAGGTAGAGGGAAAACCCTGGGAAATGCAATAATGTAATATATATATATATATTACACACACATACATACACATACATACACACATATACATACGTATACATAAATATGTGAACAACAAAATGATTAATTTAAAAAAAAATGAGAAGAGAACTCGTTGACAACTCATTGAGAGAACACAGTGTCTGTGGACCCAGAGTGTTTGTGAACCGGAGCCCAGAGAAGTTAAAGGGCAGGCTTAAGATCACACAACTAGACTGACCACACACTGCCTTCTCCATGCAGCTGGGATTTGAAGATCATTTCTAGGTAAGTTAGTCTTTCCAGTTTCTTTTCTCTATTTTGTTCCTCTCCCTTAAAAAAAAAAAAAATCTATTTTTGAAAGCTGAGGGCATGCGTCGTTCCCAATGATTCCATCTGCTTCAGCTTTTGCTTATCTGATGGGAACAGAATGAACTGGATAAGGGTCTAACAATGTTGGAGAGGAAGCCAGGTTTATTTAAAGTCCAGCTTCTTTTGGCCCTGTTCCCACTGGCCTTGGCTGAGTTGTGGTTCAGGGGCACCAGAAAACAGTCAGGTTTGGGTGTGGTCTCCAGGATAGTTCCTGGGCAGACAGTGAGGTGCCCCTGAAGGCTGGGAATCGTGGACATTACAACAGCCTTGTGGGTGATTTGCTAAAATCAAACTCTGAGTGTTCACATCTGTGTTGTTCCTCTCCTGACTCTACCACGAAGCAGTGCTCAATGAGTGGCTGTTGAATGAATGTGTGAATGCGGGGCGAGAGGTGTAGTCAGTCCCAGGAGACAGTTTGAGCTCATTCTAAAGGCTCTAATGTAGCCAGGGGAAAGGTGTGCAGCTCATCTGCATATCTGGTGAAGTCTTATAGAGAGAAAGGCTTAGAAAACAGTTTGAGTGTATTAAATAAAGTTTGAGATAAAAACTGGATGATTCTATTCACTTGTGAAATACAAAGAAACAAAAAAGTGAATGTGCAAAACTCAAACAAACCCTTAGACTCTGACAAAAGAACCGTGATTATCAGAGGAAAAGGAAAGGGGAAGGAGTGGGTTGAGGGAGCTGATCGGTTGGTGGTGAGAGGTGACTGGAAATTTGGTGGTGGAAGTGGTGTGATGTAGGTATAGTTGCTGAGAAATTTGGTGGTGGAAGAAATTATACAAGTGAAACCAATACAGTGTTGAAAACTAATGTTACCCCAATAAAAAGAATACATTTTATGTATCATTATTTATGACTAAAGAAAAGTGCCTTCTAGAAAAATAATAAAGTATGTAATTTGTTCATAAACTGATAAATGGAGTGGGAGAGAATCCACAAGTAGACCTAAACATTTAAGAAAACTGGTTTATGATAAGGGTGAGATTTCACACATGTGGGGGGAAGAAGCTATGTTAGGAAACTGATGAGTCACCTGGGCAAACAAAATCTAGCCGTGTCCCATGCATTGCACACACCACACAGATCAAATATGCATAGATATAAAACAAAACTATAAAAATACTCGAAGAAATGATCAGATAACGTTTTCATGATCATCACCTAGAGGAAGTATTTCTCAAACATGACATAATTCCCAGAAGTAATCAAGGAAAATGTATAGATTTGACGGGATTGCTATTTTTAAACTCCGGTATCAAAGAAAAACTACACATAAAGCAAATGATAAACAGTCTAACTTTCCTTATGACAGGAGAGCTAGTGTTATCAGGGGATAGGGACACCCCCGTTTAAATTTCTCTTTTTTATGGGTTCTCCCGCCTGCACGCAGCAGCTGCTCAGATATCAACCTTAACAACCAGGATAGACAAGAGATTTATTTACAGATACGGAAAAAAAAACCAAACCGAAAGAGTCCACACCCTCACAAATGTTCCAAACGAATAGAGCCCCACTTCTGCTCCTCAAGGAGCTTTGTGGGGTTTACCTCAGTCTTAGGGCACTTCTGGTTGGAAATGCCAGTGATCATCTCACCAATGTCCAAACAGAGTCCATCTCCAGACGCTTGAAGACTTGTTCCTTTAAATGCTCCTCGTTGTCTTCCACGTTGTCTTCTCCTTGTCACCTTCAGGTAACAAGAACTCCATGGTGCCAAACCAGCAAAGTTCACTTTCTTCTTAGGCCTAATTTTTGCACGGCCTCTTTCAAATACAAATTAAACTCAGCAAAGCAAACTCCAACACGGAGTTCAAATCTGCAAACTCCTTAACTGCTTTCAGCACACATGCTGCCAGTCTGGGCCAGCCGAGGGTTAAAGGCCCTCGGTGGCCACGTGGCCAAGCTCACATGGCTCACATCTTTACAAGATGGCCAATTCCCATCTCTCTTCCACTGAACCT
>PVHY01025096.1:0-18779 GCA_004024945.1 Uropsilus gracilis | reverse complement strand
GGATATAGGGAAAAAAAATAAATAAAAAAAAAATAAATAAAAGCCTTGAGGAAAATCAAAACAAGCTAAGCAACAAAATGAAATGCACAACTATGAACAGGAGGGAAAAGGGGGAAGGGAGGGGAGGGAGGGGGGGGGCAAACCCTTGAGATTACAAAGTTGTGAAATTTATATATAAAATAAATAAATAAATTAAAAATAAATAAATAAAAAAGAAAAATTAATTGCTAGTTGGTAAAAAAATGCATGTTTTTTTATGTGTGGAAGGGTTCCATAAAATAGAATAAGCTGTAAGAATTATTTTTTAAAATAATTCCTACCTAACTCATTTATATTACATAACTTATAATCATTAAACTAATACTTAAAATATTCAGAAGAAAATCCTGGCTAATATTTTATTCTATTTATTTTTTATTGATTATAGGATTTTATTTTACTATTTTATTTTTTACTTATAAATCTTTATTTTATAAAGTTTTTTATTGATTGCATATATATTGCAGATATATACTATACATATTTAATACATAATTGTCTTTCCCAAGGCTGGGGGAGGGAGAGGGAACAGGAGATTAAGATGATGCATGGGTGATGAGGTGATGGGATGGGATGGATAACATTTAGAGTGTACATTCTTGAACCTGCTCCTCACAGAATTTTTAATTTCACACTTTAGATCTACTTCCCTTGACTATTAGAAGTTGCCATATGGAATTTGTTACAAAAACAGACTTTCTAGAGAAACACATATAGTGTCAAGATACTTTTGGAAAAGAATATAAAGTCTAAAGGAGAATTATAGAGTTTTATTTTAATTTTGTGAAATTTAAGCAAATAGGAAAATATTGCAAATAGGAAAATATTGCAATGGTATCCTCAGGAAAATAATTTCATTATTACATTTGTAAATTGTGTTACATTTGGAGTTCCATAGTTTAGCTTATTTATTACAACTTTTTTCTGTTAAAAAGAACCAATCATGACAATTTTAATAGGGATTTCTTGGCAAATGAAAGTAGTAAGACAATCATAAGGTCATAAGCTAACATTTTAGAATCAAAACTTCTCAACTCTGTTAACATCTTGCTATCTCAAGTATCTGATATGAGCTAGGAAATTAAGCTATTTGCCTAATAATTTTTATAACAATTTCAAGAGAAAAATAGAAATATTTGTGCCAGTAAATTTCAGTTTCACTTAATATTTCCCTGAAGTTAATCTAAAGTTAGTTGATTATCTACAAATGATGATTTTTTGAAGTACATTAGCTTTTGTAAATAACATTGACATATAAGGTAAGCACAAGACTTAAAGCACCTTTACTTTTACTATCTTTTCACCTGTTTTCCCTCTTTAGATAATAAATGGTTGTAATCACACCACTGCTTAAGTAGAATTTTAGTTCCTTCAAACATGCTTTGTTGACTTTGAGCTATATACTGTTTATCATAGTTCTTCTTTTTCAACAAAATAACAGTAATTTTTGTTCATTAAAATTATTATACACTCATCTTATTGTTTTATGGTTTATCTAGTTTTTCTTCTATTGACATTGGATATACTCTACAAAAACAAAATTCAGTCCTTTAATAGAGTTCAAAGGGAACAATCTCTTAAATGACAAAAGCAACAATATTATAAGTAAACCTCATTTGCTCTGGAATGTCTCCTTGTTTCCAGTGCATAAATTGATGAAAATCTATTTTAGGAATCTAGTAGACAGTGCTGTTTTCTAACTAATGGAATGGTGTCATTAAAAATAAGATAAAAAGGAGAAAAGAAAGATATGATTAAATAATTTCACTGAGGAATAAAATGAAAGGATTCTGCTAGGAACTTCTGCCACTACAATATTATGGTAAATTAGAAAATATAAATAATGTGGTGTATTTACACAATGGAATATTATCCATCAATTAAAAATTGCAAAATTTAAATCATTTGAGATAACATGGATGGACCTAGAAGGAATTGTATTAGCAGAAATAAGTCAGAAAGAAAAAGAAACCAGATGGTCTCACTTATATATGGGATAGAAGGAAAACAAAAAGGTCAAGAAGAAAAGTTAAAACAATCTAATAACCAAACTAAAGCATACAGCTGGGGGTGGAGGTATGGGGGTGAGAGGTCAGGTAGGGGAGCAACATGGAGGAATGGAATGACAGTCCATGGGTGATAAGGTGGTGGAACAATCCTGGGGAATACAAAGATATAATATATATGTAAAATTATTATTACTAAAATATGTAACTTAAAAAAATAAAAAATATATAGAATTAGGGTGAGGAGTTGGGTATTGTTTATGATACAAAATCCTATCTTATTAAGATCTTACACATATTTAATGATTGATACAGATAATCTTTCCCATCTTAATCACCCTAAAAAAAAAGTTTATGGCACAGAGATGGTTCAACATCCAGAAATCAATTAACATAATCTACAACAAGAAGAAAAACAAAAATCACACGATCATATCAATAGATGCAGAGAAAGCATTCGACAAAGTCCAGCACCCATTTATGATAAAAGCCCTTGAAAAACTGGGGATCAAAGGAACATGCCTCAATATAATAAAAGCCATCTATGACAAACCTACAGCAAACATCGTCTTAAATGGGGAAAAATTAAAATCATTCCAATTAAGATCCAGAACCAGGGAAGGATGTCCAATCTCTACACTGCTTTTTAATGCTGTACTGGAAGTTCTAGCCAAGGCAATAAGGCAAGAGAAAGATATAAAAGGGATACAAATAGGAAAAGAGGAACTGAAACTATCATTATATGCAGATGATATGATACTTTATATAGAGAAATCCAAGAAATCTACAGAAAACCTTCTTGAAACAATAACCAGTTCAGTAAGGTAACTGGTTAAAAAATCAACACACAGAAGTCAGTAGCCTTCCTATATGCAAAAAGCCAAGCAGAAGAAGAAGAAATTAAAAAAAGCCATCCCATTTGCCATTGCACCAAAAACAATTAAATACCTGGGAATAACCTAACAAACATGTGAAAGAACTATACAAAGAAAACTTTAAAACATTGCTAAAAGAGGTAGAAGAACACAAAAGGAAATGGAAAGATATTCCCTGCTCATGGATTAGAGGGATTAACATCATCAAAATGGCCATCCTACCAAAAGTAGTCTATAGATCCAATGCAATCCTTATAAAAATTCCAATGACATTCTTTAAAGCAATAGAACAAAAAATACAGAAATTCATATGGAATAACAAAAGACCTTGCACATCAAAATGCCTCCTGGCCAAAAAAGAGAGAATAGAGGCGTAACTATTCCAGACTTCAAGTTATACTACAAAGACATAATAATTAAAACAGCATGGTACTGGTACAACAACAGATAATCAGACCAATGGAACAGAATTGAGTGCCCAGAAATATAACCGCCCATCTTTAGTCAACTAAAGAAGGAAAAATCTTACATTGGAACAAAGATAGCCTCTTTAATAAATTATGCTGGGAAAATTGGACTAAGACCTTCAAAAAAATGGACCAAGACAACATCCTCACACCATGCACAAAAACCAACTCAAAATGGATAAAAAACTTAGATATCAGACCTGAAACCATAACATACATAGAGGAAAACTTGGGCAAAATCCTCCATGAATTACAAGCTTCCTTTTTGGAAACATCTGCAGACGGCAAAAAACTGAAGGAAAACATAAACAGATGGGACCACATCAAACTAAAAAGCTCTGTACAGTAAAAGAGACAACAGAAAAAAACTAAAAGAAACCCAATCAAATGGGAAAAAAAATTTTTGCCCTCCAGAAAAGTGATAAGGGTTTAAGAATGAAGATCCATAAATAACTTACACAACTAAACAAAAACAAAACAAGAAGCCCAATCAAAAAATGGGGAGAACTAAAAAGGCACTTCTCCAAAGAAGAAATGCAAATGGCCAACAGGCACATGTAAAATTGCTCAACATCAATAGCAATCAAGGAAATGCAAATCAAAACCACAATGATATACCACCTTACACTAATAAGAATGGCCCACATCAAAAACAAACAAACAAAAAAAAAAAAACAAAAAACAAAAAACAGAACAACAAGTGCTGGCATGGATGTGGAGAGAAAGGAACACTCATACTTCTGGTGGGAATGTAAACTGGTCCAGGCACTATGGAAAGCAGTATAGAGGACCCTCAACCTAATGAAAATGGAACTACCATTTGACCCATCAATCATTGTCTGGGAATCTACCCAAAGGAGACCTCAATGTGGGTACAAAAGGATACCCGTGCTTGGATGTTTATTGCAGCACTGTTTATAATTGCAAGGACATGGAAACAACCCAAATGTACCAAAACAGATGAATGGATGAAGATGTGGTATATTTACATAATGGAGTATTACTCATCATAAAAATGACAAATTTGATGAATTTATGGAAACATGGATGTATCTAGATGAAATCATACTAGCAGAAACAAGTCAGAAAGAAAAAGACAGAAACCAAATGGTTTCACTAATATATGGACAACCAAATGAAAGTACACAATGGAAGGGTGGGGACCAGCTGGAGTGGTCAGGGAGGGGAGGTGGTGCGTGACCCTCGGAGATTAAAATGATGTGATATATATAAAAATAAATTATTTAATAAAAAATACATAAATACTAATAAAAGTTTATATTGAAGTAAAATAACCAATTGTAATACTCTTGCTGCATTTTTCTCTAATGGTAAACTCAACTATTTTTATTTTCACAAAAGAAGTGCATGATAATCGACAAATACAGTGAATATTTTTGAAGTCAGTTATCTTGCCATTAGATACTCTGGTGCATTATCTAAATTCATATCATTTATATTATTCTAAGCATTTCAAAAAAGTTGTATGATATAACTAAAATGACCAAAGAACACGGACCTAACCAAAACTTAAAAAAAGATAAACAAATATTATATTTAGTTATTCACAGTAATAGTGCCTTGTGACTAAAGAGCTGAATATCTGCTCAAAGATACCAAAAATAATAAAAACAAGTATGCATGCTGATTAGTGGGAGAATGAAAAAAACTAGACATAGGAATAATGAATGTGAAGTGATTATTAGAAAAAGTAAATTATGAATGAGACAGAATAGAATAAAAATTGTTTTATTACCTATGTTTTAATTAAAACATCATTTTAAAAATAATGTTCATAGACTCAGGCACAACCAGACAATATTTAAAGAAATAAGGCTAGCTTTATGGAGTCAGTAAAGAAAACTGATCTTGTGTACTGTTTTCTATATAGTTTAATTAGTAAAGTAAGGCAGGTTACATCTTGGAAACCTGGAAACTCAAGGACCTGGAGTTTTGGAAACCTTAAGATGAGAGGAATTATAACCAATCAGTGCATGTTGCGGGTGAAGTGATATAGCAACTGAAGCTTGGTGTAGGTTGTTATAGTCTTAAAAGACCATTGAAAGTTTAATATGAGGTTGGTCAGTTTGAAGCAGGGCTGGTGAGTTAAAAAATTTGCCACAAGTCTGAGGTAACTTTTAGCAGGAGACCACAGTAAAGAGATTTTGAAACCGGCACCAAAGAGCTGGGACAGAAAGAGATAGCACATGAAGGGAATGTCTGTCATTGCCTTCCCACTTAGCTCTCAACCCTGTTTCTCTTCCAAGTGTCTCTCCATGCTTCTTTTCCATATATGTCCTTTCATGTCTCCTACACACCAATACTAGGGTATAAATTGCGTCACAGAAACAAGAGCCTTTTCTTATTCCACCTGCCATTTTTGTTATATAATTTAACCTAGCGGCTAAGCTCTGCCCCTAGTTAAGTGGGGTCAAGAAATGGGGTATTTCCCTTAACAATAATTATGTGGATATCAAATTCTAGTCTTTTTAATTATCTTTGACATTTTTGTTTTCTGCCTGTAGACTAGATACTGAAATTTTCTCGTTTCCTCCAATACCTGGATATGACTTTCCAAAATAACTATACCAGTTTTCTCCCATCATTTTGACTTGGAAACATTATGAACTAAAATTGATATCTTATGTTCATATGTATTTTTTTATCAAAGGAGTACTTTTAATTGAAGGACACATTATGAACTAAAACTGCCTTTTTGCTGTCCTAATTTTTTTATTGAAAGAGAATTACAGTAGCATTGGTATAGACAACACAGTATATTGCTCAAAGTATATAGTTCAAATCTAACATCTCTTTAGATGTATATTGCCACATCACACCCAACACCAAGACTATCAAAGTCCTCTATCAATATCATAGAGTCCACTCCTACTTTTGAGCTCCACATTCCAGTTATACTTCTGGTAGCCTCAATTTTACAGTCTGACGTGTAGTGAGTGCTTTTTTATGGTTTGTCTTGTCTGACCCTTAGTTTTGTTTCTCTGTAGTATACATAAAAACAAAACCATCCAGTATTTATCTGTTTCCTCCTGGCTTATTTTGCTTAGTATAATCCATTACAGTTCCATCTATGCTGTTGCATTGTAGGAGTGTATCTTTTTTAAGTGTAATAATCCAATCTGTGTATATACCTTATTGTCTTAATCCACTCATCTGTCCTTGGACTCTTAGGTTGTTTCTATAATGTGGCTATTGAAAACAGTGCTTTTATAAACATATATCCTTTCAAATCAGTGTTTTGCATTCTTTGGGTAGATACCTAGAAGTGAAAATGTTGAATGTGCCTTTTTGAAACCATCCAATCTGGTGATGGAGTACTTGATTTAAACTTCAGAGCAATCAATACATCAGCTCATATATGGTGATATTCATGCCTATTGCTGTATGGACTACTGAGAAAGGTCATAAGAAACATTAAAGTACCAACCTAGGAAGATCTATCATAGTCATCTTGTTAAACTTCTCTGTAGGATGCTTTAAAACTTGAAATCTGGAAATCCTTTCACCAAGTGCACTCAGGACTCAAAAACATGGATTATAGTCTGCTACACTCATTGAGCATTGTCTTTTTTGCTTTGTTACACCAAAATAACTCAATAAATACCTGATTCATTTTACCCTAGATTTATGTCCACCTGCATCATCACCACCAACAATGAGACATAATCTAACTCAACTGCTCTATTCTAAGAGTAAAGAGATTGATTCAATGATTGGAACAATCTAAAAACTGAGTTTCTGAAATGTAAAATTTCCAGGACACTGAGAGTGGGGAACTAAAAGATAAGCCTCTCCAAGATTTAAAGAACAGGCATCCCCAAGAATTGATAGTTTGGAATGAGGATTATTTTAAACTGAAATCACTGGAGACGCTGCAGACTCAAGGGAAGCTTTGAACACTTCTTTGATAACTAAAAGAATAAAAATGGGGAATCCTCCCTAAAATTAAAGTTACTATTCAAAATATAATCTGCAAAATCTACCTATATGTCATGGCAGATATATACGGAGGATCTGATCTTCATTATATCAGTCACAAACTTTTAATCAGATGAGCTCCACTCTCTCTCCTTTAAGTACCAAATTCCCATTTTATTACTTCAGTCAGTACATGTACCAATTTCATTTTGCCTCATTATATTGTCCATGAAGATTCCCCATTGATATGAAGTTAAATTTGCTTTTTACTCTTACCAATGTGTTTACTATTATTTAGATTACTGAGCCAACCAAAGAAAAATCTAAAGATGAAGGGGAAATTTCTTTTCCTCCCTGATGTTATCACAGAAAAGGAAAAATGGTATGGAAAAAATAAAAAAAGTAGATAATATAAAGAGGATTGCAAGTGTAGTGTTGCTGTGGAATTGCAGCTTGTTCTAAACTTTAAAATATTTTATCTCTTAGACCTGTACAGTTAATTCTTTTGAGGATTATTTCTCTCACAAATACACACATTCATATACATAATAATCTTTCACTCAGTGCAAACACAATCACACAATACACTCTCTCTCATATACATTCACCAAATCTGTGACATGTAATAATTAAGAGCATCACTATGGCATCAATCAGATCCATATTCAAATTCAGAAGTTTGCACATGATTGTGAAATGCTGGCAAATTTTAATCACACTGAATATAAATATCTTTATTCTATTGCACTCCCATGATCAAAGTAACCATAGTCTATGTACGAGACTATAAAGCCCAAATTTGAAAAAAGATATGGAATAACTCAGCAAACCCCATCTCTTCTTTACAACCCCTTTCATAAATGCTTAACTTTTTCATTAATTGTACAGGTATATATTTTTGCATCATTGTACACCCCAAGATTCTCCCACCACCTTGTCACTAATGAACCATTTTTTTAAATCTCTTGTGCTCATCCTTCCCTCACTTCCACCCTGCATTTCCCTCCCTTGCTTTATGCTTTAATTCTGTTGTCAGTTTGTAGTTTAAATTTTTTCTTGACCTTTTGTTTGTTTCCCTTATATCTCACATATAGTTAAGATCATCCAGTATTTCACTTTTTGTTTGTGGCTTATTTCTGCTAGCATGATTCCTTCTAGGTCCATACATGGTTATCATGAATACATCAAATTTGACTTCTTTGATTGCTGATTGTTTCATTTTATAAATATACCACAAATTTCTGATCCATTCATCTGTTTTTGAGCATTTGGGTTGTTTCCATATCTTGGCTATTGTAAATAGTGTTGCGGTATATATCAAGTATAGGTGTCTTTTCTGGATTAGTGTTTTGTTATCTTTTTGGTAGATTCCCAGAAGTGGAATTGCTGGATATAGAATGGTAGTTCCATTTTCAGTAGTTTGAGTGTACTCCACATAGCTTTACATAGTGGCTGTGTCAGTTTACATTCCCACCAGCATTGTACAAGTGTTCCTTTTACTCCACATCCACACTAGCATCTGTTGTCCGTTTTTGATAGGGACCATTTTTACTGGTGTAAGGTGGTATCTCATTTTGCTTTGATTTGCATTTTCGTAACTATAAGTGATGTTGAGCATTTTTAAATATGCCTTTTGGCCTTTTGTATTTCTTCTTTGTTTAGTTCTCCACCTTTTTGATTGGACTTTCTAAGTTGTGTGAGTTCTCTAAGTTGTGTGGATTTTTGATATCAGACACTTTTCACTCATACGGAGCAAAAAATTTCCCTAAATATTGGGTGTCTTTTTGTTTTGGTTATTGTCTCTTGGTGTACAGAAGTTTTTAGTTTGAATTGGTCCCAGCTCTTTCTGTTTTCCTTCATTTTCTGTAGAAGTATCCTGAAAGAGGTTTCTGAGGTGTAAGTCTTGGAGTGTTTTGCCCATATTTTCCTCTATGTGTTTTATGGTTTCAGGTCTTACAACCAAATCTTTTATCTATTTTGAGTTGGTTATTGTACATGGTGTGAGGGAATAGTCTAGATTCATTTTTATTTGTTTTTCCAGCACCGTTTATTGACTAGATTATCCTTATTGCAACATAAATTCTTTGCTTCTTTGTAATATATTAGCTGACCATATTCTGGGCCTTTATTTCTGTTCTTTCAATTCTGTTCCATTAGTCTTTGTGACTGCTTTCATTCCAGTACCATGCCATCTTAATTATTATGGTTTTGTATCACAACTTCAGGCCTGGTAGCATAATATCTCTATTCTCCTCTTTGTCAGGAAGCTTTGGCTATTTGAGGTTTTTTATTGTTCCAATGAATTTTAGTAATATTTGTTCTATTTCTTTGAAGAATGACATTGAGAATTCTATTTCAATTCTATGGAATTACATCAAATCTGAAGATTGTTTTTGATATAATGACCATTTTGACAATGTTAATTCTTCTGATCCACGAGCAGGGGATATTTTTCCATTTCTATGTGTCTTCTTGTATTTCTTTTAAAAATGTTTTAAAATTTTCTTTATGTAAGTCTTTTATACCCTTTGTTATGTTTATTCCCAGATATTTAATTTTTATTGGTACAAGTGTGGATGGGGCGGTTTTCTTTATCTGTTCTTCAGACTGATTTTTTTTTTTTTTGCAAAAAGAAGACTACTGTTTTGTGTATTGACTTGGTAGCCTGTTAACTTATTGAACTGGTTTATTATTTTCATTAGTTTTTCTGTAGAATTCTTAGGATTCTCTATATATATTGTCATATCATCTGCAAATAGTGATAGTTTTACTTCTTCTTCCCCTATTTGAATTCCTTGTATATCCTTCTCTTGCCTCATTGCTCTACCTAGGACTTCCAGTATTATATTGATAGGTATTATATTGATATTATATTGTCTTGTTCCTGATCACAGAAGGAAGACTTTCATTTTATTTTCTCCAATTAGGATGATACTGGCTGTGGTTTGGTTATATTTTGCTTTTTTATGTTAAGGTCTGTTCCTTCTATCCCAAGGTTTTCGAGGACATAGATCATAAATGGATGCTGAACTTTGTTGACTGCTTTCTTAGCATATATTGATATGATTATGTAGTTTTTCTTTTTGTTCATGTGTTGGTTTATGTTAACTGATTTTTGGGTGTTGAACCATTCTTGCTTCCCTGAGATAAATCCCATTTGGTCATAACATATTATCTTTTCAATGCTTTCTTGGATTATATTTGCTAGGATTTTGTTGAGAACTTTTGCATCTGTGTTCATTAAGGAGATTGGCTTGTAGTTTTCTTCTTTTCCATTATGTTTGCTTGGTTTTGATATTACTGTGATTTGTCTTTGTAGAATGTATTTGACAGTATTCCTTCTTTCTTTATATTTTGAGATTTTGTAGGAAAGACACGAACTCATCTCTAAACATCTGGTAGAACTCATTTGTAAATCCATTTGGTTCAGGGCTTTTGTTTTGGGGAGGGTTTTGATCACTGCTTCAGATTGGTTTATTTAGGCTTTCTATGTCTTCTTTATCCAATTTTGGATAGATGCATGCTTTTAAAAACTTTTCCATCTCATCGAGGTTGTTGAACTTTCTTATATAGATGTTCATAGTAACCTCAAATTATTTTCTGGATTTCTGCTTTGTCTGCTGTAATTTTTCCTCTTTTATTCTTGATTCTATTTATTTGCATTTTCTTCCTTTTCTTCTTTGTGAGCCTTGTTAGGGGTTTATCTACTTGTTTATCTTTTCAAAGAATCAGCTTTTTGTTTCATTGATTTTTTGGATTGTCATTTTAATCTTTATACCATTAATTTCTTCTTGAATTTTTATTATCTCCTTTTTTCTACTTGCATTTGGATTTTTTTTGCTGTTCCTTCTTTACTTCTCTCAGATGTGAGACTGGGTTATTTCTTTGGGTGTTTTCTTGTTTCTTGATGTGGAATTCTGTTGCTACAAATCTCCCTCTTACTACTGCTTTTGCAGCATTTGATATGTTCTGAAAAGACATGTCCTACTTGTTAATCTTGAAATAATTTTTTTTCATTTCTTCTTTGATTTCCTCATTAATCCAGTGGTTTTCCATTAATGAGGGGTTCAACTCCATGAGATGTGAGGTTTCCTTCTTTTCATGATTGATTTTTAGTTTGACATTCTAATGGTCAGAGAAAGTTGCTGGTATGATTTCAATCCTTGTGAATTTGTTGATGGCCCAGTAAATGATTGATCTTGGAGAATGATTCATGTGAAAGATAAATGTATTCCTTTCTTACAGGGTGCAATACTCTGTAAATATATTTTATATATGTATTCCTTTCTTACAGGATGCAGTGTTCTATAGATATATTTAAGCTCCACTTGATCTAGGCATTTGTTTAGGGTTATTTTGTCCTCATTTATTATTTTCTTTTGTTGGTATGTCCCTTGGTGAGGGTGTTGAAGTCCCCTACAACATATATATATATATATATATTCTTTAATGTCTTTTTTCAGGATGTTAGTAATTTTTTGGTGTATTTTATGCTGCTTCATTTGGTGCATATATATTGATAAGTGCTATGTCTTCCTGGTGCATTGTTCCCTTGATTTTTATATAGTGCCTATCTTTGTCTCTTATTGCTCTTTTTAGTCTGAATTCTATCTTATTTGATATGAGCATGTCTGTACCTCCTTTTTTGGGGGGCCGTTTGCTTATAGAATTGTTTTCCAACCATTTGCTTTCACTCTGTATTTGTCTTTTATATTTTTAAATTATATTTTATTATTTTAATCTACTTCATATTATTGTCACTTCATATATTTAAAAATTACAATATAATAAAATCATATCCATTTTGCAAAAATAACACATTGCTTTGAGTCTTCCGATTACTTTTCATTGTTATTCTGATGTTATTCTTCTTAGGTATTCACACCAGAGCTTTTCCATATTACCATTTTTGTCCAATTCATCTCTATTTCTTTGTCCTAATAAATATGACAATCAAGAGCTTTAAAATATTGCAAGCTGAATTTTAGTACTTTTTTGGATGCCTCATTATTACTGGTTCCATGTGAAACATAGGGAATTATCTTTTTTTTTCTTTTTGTTGTCTGCACTTATATATCTACATCTACAGCTATCTATCTATCTATCTATCTATCTATCTATCTATCTATCTATCTGTCTGTCTGTCTGTCTGTCTGTCTGTCTGTCTGTCTGTCTGTCTGTCTGTCTGTCTGTCTGTCTGTCTGTCCGTCCGTCTCTATCTATCTATCTATCTATCTATCTATCTATCTATCTATCTATCTATCTATCTATCTATCTATCTATCTATCTCTCTCTCTCTCTCTCTCTCTCTCTCTTTGTCCATCTATCTGTCTGTCTGTCTGTATCCTGTCTGTCTGTCTTTCTTGTTGGCTGGCTGTCGGGTTGTCTGTCTATAGTCTCAAAGTGTGTATTATATATTTTTTAATCCACTCCTTTGTCATTGGGCACTTAGGTTTTCTATATAACTGCTTTTATACCTGCAAGGAAAATAAACATAGGAGTGCAAATGTCCCTTCAGATAAGTGCTTTTGCTGTGTTCAGGTAGATATCTAAGAATGGAATTTCTGGGTCATATGTATATCATTTTCAATATTTTGGCAAGCTTCCATAGCTGTAGCACTAGTCTACATTCCTACAACAGGATATGAAAGACCCGTTTACTCTATCACCTTGCCAACATTTGTTGTTTCTTGTTTTTTGTTTGTTTTGAACATGAACCATTCTTATGGAGTAAGGTATCTCAATGTGGTTTTGATTTACATTTTCTTGAAGTGAGGTTGAATATTTTTTTCACATGTTTTTTTGAAACCTGCATATTTTCTTTGAATGAATGCTCATTTTAGCTCTTCTACCTTTTTTCTTTTGATTGGGCTCTGATTTTTATTCTTTTGAATTTTATGAGTTATTTGTAACTGCTCTCTTATACTACACTATAAATTATATTTCCTCAATCACTTAAGTTTTCCTTCCTTAGGTTATAAATTGTGCTAACTGATATCTGAACTTCCAGCAACACATTTTTAAATTAAAGTATTACAATATTTTTATCTGCTTAGTACTGTTAATGTTTTACACATTACTTTGTTGCCAAATATCACAGAGATAATTTTTTAGATAAGTTATGTATGCAGTCATGTGGGTTTGCATGCATATTCACCCATATGCCTATATACACATTTATGGATAGAATATGTATTACCTGTATATATGTACACATCTACATACATACCCATACTTTTCAAATTGTGTAGATATTTTATCTTGAGAAAAAGAATTAGTGATTAATATCATGCCTTACATCCCACGAATCTTTTAACTTCAGAGCTATTTTCCCTTGAAGGTTTTGGCTACTTTTGTTTTTCACATCAGAAAAAAAATGTGTATATGTGTAGTTCATGATTTTATGCTTTATAGCTTTGTCTTCTCCAGAATAATCTATCAGTAGAACATGTTTATTTTACAGAAACAATGATATCAGCTAAGTCTTAGCTGTTGTAAATAATGCTGCTATGAACATTGTAGAGGATATAGTTTTTGGCATTAATGATTTCTTGTCCTTTGGATAGAAACTTAAGATCAGAAATGATGGGTTATAAAGTATTACCATTTTTAGGTGTTTTTTTTTTCAGATTGCTTTCTATATCATTGCATACTCACTAAAAGACTAATAGATTCTTGTACTTTGTATCCTGTTTAACATTTTTTGTTGGAGGTTCTTTAATATATTTCATTCTCACAGGTGTGAGATAGTATCCCATTGTGGTTTTAACCTGCATCTGCCTTATACGGAGTAATTGTGAACATTTGTTTCATATGATTTTTAGCCTTCTGTTTATCATTTTTGGTGAGTTGTCTGTTCACATGTGCTACCCATTTACTGATTGAGCTGTTTGTTCTTACTATTGAGTTATGCACTTTTTTAAATTGACTTTGAATATTAACCATTTTCAGTTATATGATGCGAAAATTCTTGCGTTAAATGATGTTTTATTTAATATTGTCATAATTCTTTCTGTCTAGGGGAAGGGGGAAGACCATCCTTAAGGGGAGCAACAACTTTACAAATATGACTGATGTATGCAAACAATAAAATAAAAGGAAACATGTAATTGAAATTAAAGGAACTTATTTCCAAAATTCGTCAAACAATCATTGTATTTTTTTTATAAAGACAAGGTATGGAAATATTTAACACCTTTTAGAAAGATGTCTGTTAAAACCAAGGTCACTTACTACAATATTCAATATGTACTATATCACTCATTACAACTATTACAATGGTTTGGGAAGAAAATGATGCATTCCTGAATTTGGCAAGCAACTGGAAAGAAGGGATGAAGAACAAGGATTGTAGAATTCTAACCTACAGGGATTGGATGCAATAGGAATAAAGGAAAGCGTTGATGAAATAAGTCTGATGTATCCATCCTGGATGACTAAATTTAATGTTATAACTTCAGTAAAAAAAGGCATGTAAAAGGAACAGGTTTCATTAGAAGTTAAGCAGTAGATTAACAAATTTCATTTTGGGCTCTAAATTTGAGGTATATATGAAAAATCTACAATGTACCGGTTATTGAAATATTTGAGTTTTAAATTTAACACAGCAGTAATTGTTGGCAATGTAAATTTGACAATTATGTATATATATATATGTGTGTGTGTGTGTGTGTGTGTGTGTGTGTGTGTATAATACAACTGAAGTAAAAGAACTGGAGAATAGCAAGTAAGGAATATAAAATGAGGACAACAAAGATAGAAACCTGGGAAGTGCCTAAGTAATAGTTAAATAAGCAGGCACTAATCTATATTGCCTTAGTGAAAATTTAAGCTCCACTGTTTGCTATACATACTTGATCACATTACTTAACCTCTTTGTACCTCAGTTTATCAATTAATTTGCATAATAGTCAAAGCATTCTCTTAGTATATTTAACAAATATTAAATACATTTTCATTTTCCTTTTTTTGCAGGTAGATTATTTTTCTTATAGCTTTTAAAATTACTCTATGAAGACAGCTTTAATTATATTTAATTTTTATCAGGACAACATTGGTTAACAATATTGTATATGAGTTACAGGTATAGGGTCATAGCTTGCAGGTGTATGTTATCACATCACACCCACCAGCAAGACACAAAATCAATACCTGTAAATTATTAGTTTCAGTATGATTATTATTATAACTCAAGGAGAATAATAAGAAAGGTATAAGAAATAACTATAAAACTAATAGAAAGGTCACAGTATAAATGATGGTGACAATGATTACTCTTTCAGGTGCTGTTGAAGTAAAAATAAAGAGAAACACAGCTTTATCCTGAAGGAAAGTATTGTTTGGACAAGGATTTTTTTGGTTGATTTACAGAATTCTCACTAACAACTTTGTAGGCTTAGGAAATATGTTTACAGAAAGCAGAAAAAATGTTGAAACCCCTATTATAGTAATTGCTGAAGGGAATGGGAAATGAAAGTGTGAAATTGAATGTTAGAAAACATTGGACACTTTTCTCCCTTGAGACTAGATATTTGAAATTTAAGTAATGGAAGAGAGATTGTGTTTTCCCAATTAGAGATTATGGTCCAAAGCAACCATCTTAAGTTAGTGTTAAGTTTTTGATGAAGTTGAAAGACAAAATTATGGTCAAATACGGAACTTACATTTAAAAGTACTGGAGTGAGACAGTTGTGAGTGATATTTGCTTCCATATGATAGCTGGATATATGATTTAATAAAATAAACAAATAAATATATGTATACAGAAGTACTAAGGATTCTGAGAGAAGAGTGATAAACATCCTGCAAAAAGAAGCAGAGGAGAATGAATTATCTATCCAAGAATACTCAATAAAAGCACATAGATAAGAGAGTTTCCTGTTGATTTTGAGAATTTTGATACATATATTAATTTTATACATATATTAATTGATACATATATTAATTTTTAATATTAGCATTAATATGGTATGAGAGAAAAGCAGAATTCATTTTGAAAATTTTAGGAAATTGTAGTCAGTATTCTAGAAGGATTTTCAAGTAAATTTCAATTTATACCCAGCCTCAGGAAATGATTACTTTTAAATTGTGCCAAGTATTTCAACCCTATGGCACAAAGATTTTCCTTCTTATAGACTGAAGTCTCCTCCTTCATGGTAAACTCACATTTCTTTTCTCTCTTGTTCAACAACACTAATAGCTATTTGCTATTCTTCAGAGAATAGCCTTTCACTTAAGTGTAGCTTATTATTAGTGATATTTGACACATGGACAAATATTTGATTCAGTGATTACAAATAATGTGTCCTTAATTACAACAGCAATATTTTATCTTTTATTTTCATTGATAGCAGAGAGAAAAGATCACTTTATATGCTGACCTAAGTGGAAAACTATAAACTACAAAAGTACATAGTTGTATATATTTTACTTTATAATCAAATTGAATTCTCATAATTAACCTAATATGAATTTAACATATACTATTTTAATTGTGATACATGACAAATAGTTATAAATAATGGCTACTTTATTTTGAGTTTCCATTCAAAGATACCAACACTGAACAATTTTTAAATTATTACATGTGAACAGCTTCAGCAAGTTTTAAAAAATTCACTGTTATAAGATGCTGTGGGAGCTTCTCTAATGAGTGTTTGTTGTTATCAAGAAAAGCTGAATTCAGTTAGCTGCTGGAGGTCATTGGCGCCGGTTCCAGGACCCTGGGAGGGACCCCCTCACCGCACGCCACCTCCGCCACCCCTGGGAGCCAACCCCCACTGCCGGGCTCCTCTGGAAACCCGCCCAACTTGCCCATGCCCAGGTTAGTTAGCTTCTGGAGGTCATTGGCACCGGTGCCACAAGAGGCGCTAGCGCAAATTACTAAACTAAACCAAAGTACAGATCTACTTTCAACCTGGAAAACACTCCCATCAACATGCCAACCAACACAAGATCCATGGTTACCCAATATGTAGAACAGTTTAGAAAGCAAAACACAGTAAGGAGAAAAAATTTAAACATGCAAGCAAGCCCTACAGGTAGTAATCCATCACCAACAAAGAAAGGACAATCCCCAGTAAACATCAAAGAAATGATTTGCCTCTCAGAAAAAGATTCCTCTATCAACATGTTAAATGCATTCCAACTATTAAGAGAAGAATTAGAAAAAAAAGGATAACAGTATATAGAAGCATTTTATGCACTAAGGGAGGAAGTAGAAACATATAAAAAAGAAAGCATTAATATGTATAACCTAATCAATGAACTAAAGCATGAAAATGAATCCCTAAAATTGAAATTGAAAGAGACTCAAGATTTAAAGGTTGCAATAGATGAGCTCAAAAATGCACAGAAAAGCCATGGCAGTAGAATAGATGAAATAGAGGAACGAATCAGCACACTTGAGGATACAGAAACCGAGAGGACAAAGAAAAAAAAAGAGAAACAAAGTAGGAGGACTGAAGACAAGCTCAGAGATATGTCAGATTCCTTAAAGAAAAGAAACATAAGAGTAATAGGAATCCCAGAAGGAGAGGAGAGAGTTATGGGAACTGAAAGACTGTTCAACATAATAATAGAGGAGAACTTCCCCTATCTGAAGAAAGAAATGAAAATAGACATACAGGAAGCCAAAAGGACACCAAACTACTTTAATGAAAGAAAAGCCACAGCGAGACACATCATTGTAAAACTTCCTAGAACCCAAGATAAGGAAAAAATAATGAGAATGGCTAGAGAAAAGAAACAGATAACCTACAAAGGAAAATCCATTAGACTGACCTCAGATTTTTCTCAAGAGATACTCCAGGCAAGGAGAGAATGGAGTCATACCTACAAAAAACTCCAAGAAATAATGTGCCAGCCAAGAATACTCTACCCTGCAAAGCTATCCTTCCTCTACGAAGAAAAAATTAGAACTTTCTCTGACAAGCAAAGTCTCCAGAAATTTGCTACCACTAAACCCCCACTCCAAGAAATTTTGCAGGAGGCCTCAAGATCAAAACCAAAGGAAGAACAAATGCAAAAAACAAAAACACAAAATAAACCCCAAATGACCACCAGGAAATAGTTAGCATCGCAAATATCAATAATCACCCTAAACGTCAATGGTCTAAACTCAGCAATAAAAAGACAAAGAGTTGCAGACTGGATCAGAAAACAGAACCCAACATTCTGCTGCCTCCAAGAAACACATCTGAATGCTAAGTATAAGCATAGACTGAAGGTGTAGGGCTGGAAAACGACACTACAGGCAAACGGCCCCCACAAGAAAGCAGGAGTTGCCATTCTTGTATCAGACAGAGCAGACTTCAAATTAACAAAAGTGACAAAAGATAAAGATGGCCACTACATAATGGTTAAAGGGTCAATCCACCAAAACGACATAACAGTAATCAACATATACGCACCTAATGAGGGAGCACCAAAATTCATAAAACAACAACTAGTAG
>PVHY01025095.1:0-18761 GCA_004024945.1 Uropsilus gracilis | reverse complement strand
TTTGCCCAAGTTTTCCTCAATGTATGCTATGGTTTCAGGTCTGACCTCTAAGTCTCTTATCCATTTTGAGTTTATTTTTGTACATGGGGTAAGGGAGATTTCTTGGTCCATTTTTTTTTGCATGTCTTAGTCCAATTTTCCCAGCACCATTTATTAAAGAGGCTATCCTTGTTCCAAGGTAAGTTTTTCACACCTTTATCGAAGATTAGTAGACTGTAGATGTGTGGTTTTATTTTAGGGCACTCAATTCTGTTCCATTGATCTGACTGTCTGTTTTTGTACCAATACCATACTGTCTTAATTATTATGGCTTTGTAGTATAGTTTAAAGTTTGGGATTGTAATACCTCCATTCTCTTTTTTTCTGGTCAGGAGGCTTTTGGATATTCGGGGTCTTTTGTTATTCCATATGAATTTCAGTAATTTTTGTTCCATCTCTTTAAAAAAAAACGAAAGAAGCCTTCCAGGCCAGGTTAAAGCAGTACCGAGTGTGTTTGAACTGGGGGCGCCTGGTGAACTGCCTTGACGGCCAGCAGCCTTCACCCCAAAGCCCAGCTTGTGCGGGCTGAGCCTCACGGCGGCTGGGTCTCACCGGCGACAGGGAACCAGAAGTTCCTCGACCACCGCACCAGCAGCTGGGTGAGAGCTCCACGGAAGTCAGGTGAGGTCCCTTCCCAGACTGCCCCCTCAGGCAGCATCGGGTCGCAACGACCCGGTTGCAAGGAAACGGTCCTGAAACAAAGGCGCAGGTCTGCATTTTGCAACCGAAAGAAGCCTTCCAGGCCAGGTTAAAGCAGTACCGAGTGTGTTTGAACTGGGGGCGCCTGGCGAACTGCCCTGACGGACAGCAGCCTTCACCCCAAAGATTCTATACCTTTGATTCCTGCAGACCTCTCAGGTCTTAGCCTCTATACCCTTTACTCACTGGGTACCACAATGACCATTTTCTGTCCTCAAATGCCCCAAGCATGGCACTTGCTCAAGGCCTTTGCACATTCTACCCTCTCTTTTGGTACCTCATATTCTCAATAATTTTGCACCTCATACTTCTCACCACCCAGGAATCAGCCTATAGACCATTTCCTCAGAGATGATCTTCATGGCCTCAGACCAACCTTCTCTGTCCTTGGAACAGGGTGACCTTTCTCAGTCAAGTGGCCTTCTGTTTTAGCTCATCTCATGCATAGCACCCCTCCAGTTATATTGCTCATGTAAGTCTCACTTCTTTGTTCACTGTCTCATTCCTAAAATGCACACTCAGTAATAGAAGAACTTTTGTCAGACGTGCTCACCCTTGATTCTCTACATGTACACCCATGCCTGATGCATAACATTTGCTTAATAAATATCTGTTGATCACTCTGGAGAAACAGTCAGGCTACTTTGTTTCTATCCTGCCTTCTGATCCTGGGTAAGTGATCATTAGGGTTAGTTTGGAGTTAGGGATCCCACCACTGACAGAGACACAGGACACAGGATTTTTTTTTTTTTGGTTATTTGGGTTAAATTTAAAGTCTTGGTCTTATAATATTGTACCCAAACACTGGTGTCAGTACACTGGTGTCTGTTACTGAGGGACCCAGTAATAGACTTCATAGGTCACTTCAAAGGCCATTGATTGTTTAATTCTCAGTTTATTTCTTTTCCTTCAAAAAATATAACATTTACTCTGTGCCCCTTCTGTGTCAGACACTGGCCACCGATGAAGTGATATCTCCCTGATGAGCTCTTGATATGAGAAGAGGATGAGGGAAGCACACTGTTTAGTTTTGAAAACTCTTCTACAGGGGCAAAAGGGTACTTTTTGGAAGAAGGGGTCCCTGAGTAAAGTTCCAAGATAGGGCTGGTGGAAGTTGGACACATGGCTGGGATGGTGGATGGAAACTACTCTAGGTAGAGGGAAAAAGTGTATGTAAGGAAATTGAAGACACTGAGGATTTGGTCTTTCTAGGAAACTGAGAAAATCATCAGGACTGAACTATGCTCTGAACAAAGGAGCAACAGCAAGAGACTGGATAGATGGGTAGAGGTCACCTCATGATAGGTATTATATCCAGCATGAAGGACAATGGAGGAGTCACCAAAGTGTTATAAACGGGAAAAAAAAATCACATTTTGTATTTCAGGAAGATCAGCTCCAACTGGAGGATGATTTAGTGAGGGTGACTAATGGAAACAGGGAGACTATATTTTCAGGACTAAAATTTGGGGCAAGTAATGGTAAAGATGTTCCTTATGACAGTTCTGGGTATAAAAAGCAACTTGAGTACTAAAGTAATAAGGGCACAAAAACATTGAAATGCCAGTTTTTCTACTAAGTGCAGGGTGTGTGATATCCAATCGTATAGATGGGTTTTATTTTTCTTCATTTTTGTGTCCAGGGCACTACTCTGGTTGAATTCTTTCTCCCATGTTTTGATTTGATAAAAAGATGGAAATGTCAAGATTCTAGATTTCCCTCTTCCATTTTAGCAAATTCTCAGTTGATTCTTGAGTTCTATTAAATACCCCCACAGGGCAAAGTTCTGTGGTCCTCCAACATTTTTTACCAATCATCAAGCCAGTCTCTGAGTAAACATTGAGTCTGTAATAGATGGATTTAGAGGTTTACTGATATCTCAGCTATTAAACTATGCTTACACGACAACTGGATTATATCCTGCAGTTGGCCCCCACATGGAGACCCAGTCCTCAGTATGAATGGGGGCTGGTGAATATATATAGGAGAAAGGGGTGAAATAGGAGAGAGAACCAAGGGAGCTCATTCCTGAGGGCACAGCTGTTACTCAGTGGGGAATAGGGCTGCCTAGCCAGTCGGCACCCAGAACCCCTTCCCTGCTGTAGTTCCAAATGTCAAGTGAATGAACCTTTCTACCTGCTGGGAAGTATACATTCAACAGAGAGACTCTGTAGGCGAGGATGAATCAGACCTGTACAAGGGAGCCGGGAACTCTTATAGATTTGGCTGCTGAAAGAGTCCTTGGAGATTTACTTAGGTAGACAAAGCCTACTCATCTTGCTGCACTGGTGAAAACAACAAGACAATGGGAGGAAGGGGGTGGTCAAATTCACAGAGCTGTTGAATAATAAGCTTGGTCTCTGGTCTCCTCTGTGTTATTGATGACTGTTTCTGCCATTCTGCTATTGAAACAGAAATCATTAATAGTGGGAATGAAATTGGATGACACTGTATTCCTTACATGGTTAGTAGGCTCTGTAGTCCTGGCATGCAGTGATGACGTCCTGGATGACTCTTGGGTCTTTGTTCAAATTTCCAATCAGCCCAGATTCCCTACCTGAGTCACAGTTGCATCTGTCTATTACTTCCTTATTGTTTCTCCTTAACTTTTTCACAATCACCTTGAGATTTCTGTGATACATTGGCACCTAAAATTCATTCCAAACTCCTTTGAGAGTAGCTCCATGTGATATGGAGGCAGAGAAGCCAGCAAGTTTATTTCCCCAGACTCCCTTGCGGGTTCCACTATGTATATACTCTTGCCTGAGAGTTGAAAGGAGGATGCATTGTCTTGCTTCTACAGTTAGAATGTCATTCTCCCTCAGCAGGGTCCTGGGCTTCAGTCATGGTCTTTATAGATGTGGAAAGAATGCAGTGTTGCTGAGGTGGCAGAAGAATGACTTCTTGGTCACTGAGTCACACTGCTAATGATCTGTTGTTCTTGAGATCACTGATCCAATATGACCTTCATGATAGTGGTAGAGGTATCAGCTCCCAGTTGAACAAGTCCTCAGACTCATTTGTAGAAGGTAAGCAAGGAGCATGTCCTGCTAAACCTTTTAATGGCTTTGTAGGAATCTGTGGTAGATTACTTGCAAAATAATCTATACTGTTTTGGTTAATAGATCTGGGCTTAAATCTGGGCACCTGTTTTGAGCAGAATTCCCAGGGAAATCTCCATGAATCATGCTTGAGGGAAAATGCTAGGTGGATAAAGGAACACTTGTACACTGCTGATGAGGGATGCAAGTTAATCCAACTTCTATGGGAAGCTGCGTGGAGGACCCACAGACTACTAAAAATGGAGCTACCATTTGCCAGTGACTCTACTTCTGGGAATCTACCTAAAGGACACCAAAACACTAATTCAAAAGGAAACCTATACTCCTATGTTCACTGTAGCACTATTTACAATAGCCAAGATACTGAAAAAACATAATGCCCAAACTGATGAGTGGATCAAAAAGATGTGTTATATTAAACAATGGAATATTATTCAGTAATCAAAAAGGACAAATTTATGTTATTTGCAGTAACATGGATGGAACTGAAAAGAATGATGGTAGCCAAAATTAGTTATAAAGAAATAGATAGATATTGGATGGTCTTACTTATATGTGGATCTCACTTATATGTGGGATAAAAGGACAAGAAAAAGCTAAAACTAGCACTCTGATAACAGAACTGAAGCATACAGAGAATGATAAGGAAAAAGGAGAGGAGGGTGAATTCAGGGGAGGAATGGGCACAAGAGATCATTGTGATTATTCATGGGTGATATGATGGTAAAAGATATATAGGATAGATAACAATGTAAGGGAAAATATATAAAATATTAAAAATAAAATAAAAATGGCAACTATAAAAAATTCTCAGTAGAGACTTTAAATTTTTGGAAACTGTAAAATTTGAAAGTCTCTTCATTTTATCTTTAGCCCTTCTAATGCACCTGCTCAACCTCTGAGTAGCTGATGTGTAAGTCTTGGACTCAGTCTCCAAGGATCTTATTTTAACTGAGAAAATAAGCTGAGCTTTTTTTCCATGAAGTGTTTAAGTGTATGTCATATGACAAAACATCTTAGGAGGAACTTTCTTTCATGGACCAGGCATACATGGGGAGAAAGTAGAGAGATGAAGCAAATATACCAATTCTAAAGGCTGCCCATCTCTCTCAGGATTGCAATGAGGGAAAGGAAAACGTTGAACCCCTGTGATATTAATTTCCAGCTTGGAGGTTTCGGAGAAATTTGGCTATTGGAAAGGGCACCAGTTAGCATTTTTATAGTCTTGTATTCTGGTATCTCTTGAACTAAATGTGTAGCCTTAGGAAATATTTTCTACATTTCTAAGCCTCAGTATCTTCATTTATAAAATCATCTCTATCTTACAGTGTTGTCTGACTATGAGAAATATCGTAGCAATGTATTTCTTAGTTCAGAGTTTGGGCTTCTAGTCAGTACTTAAATGGCAAACTGTTTATTAATCCCAAAGAGTCAAGCAGTACATAACCACTGTTCTTCCTAATTATAACTTTAAGCTTCAGTGGGAGAAGGATCTGTAGGGTCAAGGGAAGATGTGTTCAATTTGAATGATCACTCAACATTTATTAGCTGTATCCTTTCAACACTTGCTTTGCTTTCTGAATTCCCATTTGTTTATCTTTAAATTGGAAGACTATCCCCTCTTCTTGAAGCCCAAGTTAAATGAAAATCAGTCCAGGTAAAGAACTGAGCACAGTGCTTTGAAAATATGAATTGTTCAGTAAATACTCAATTAGAAGCTTCCAGCATTGGGATAGAAGAATAAGTGCTCTTAGATAAAGGGATTTATATGCCACTGCTTACGACAAGAGTTTAAGAATAATAGGGAATGAAGGAAACTAGCATTGACTAAAGACCCTGTCTCAGAAGTTTGTGAAAGTATGAGTACTATGCCAGTTAAATTATAAGTTCCATTGTCATGAGATAAAAATCCAACTGAAACATGTTTGAGGAACAAATCCAGAGGAACATTCCATATAATGTGTATTTTATGTTATTGATAAGTTCAGAGTAGAGTCGGCTTCAGGCATGGCTGCATCAAATGGTCATCAGGAAACGACCTGATGTCTCCATCTCAACAGGGTTATTTTTCATGGTTGGTCCCCTGATAGCTTCCCACAGTGGTAGCAAAATGACATCATGCTGTTTTTCATCTTCATCCTGTTCTCTCAGTCCAGGCAAGAGGGACTCTTCTCTCCCCTAAAGTCTTCAGGATAACTTTTAAAATGGTAAAATTGTATTGACTTGGGTCTCTTGTGCATCCACACATCCATTACCATGCACAGAAGGATGGAATACCATAACTGGTACAAGACAAAGCCACAGATTTAACCTTGAATCTGGCATGACTGGGGCTAGCCATAATACAAACCCCAAGGACAAAGAACTGGGGGCTGTTTGGAGCCCTCTAAAATGTGTCTAGTCAGAAGGGGTGTGGATTCTATATAAGAACCACAGATTCTGCTACAATCATTTTTCTTCTTGTGCTATTTTCATTCACCCACGTCTATTTCCCAGTCCTGATGCCCCAGGAAGAAAACACTGTGTGCTTGTTTTTCACAATGAAAATTGGGAGCCAGGGCTGCATTCTAATTTGATGCCAGTCTTTGGTGGGAGATGGAGTCTGAGAAATAGATGAAGTCCTGCCGGCACTGAGGAGGAATGGGAAACAGGATGCATCCCTAGAGGCTGTCAAAAGAGAGAAAGGGCCCATGGGAAGTAAGACTGGGAGAAATTAACTTATTTTAACAGGCAAGCTCCTAGGTGCTGGTGGTGACATCCAAGGATTCCCCTCCGATGCTGGCTTTCAGCAGAAAATGAATCTTATGGGTCAGGGCAGCCTGTCCTATCCTGAGTTCCTCCTCTTTGCTGACACCGTGATGCCCTGTGGGTCATCTGCTAGAGTTCAGCTATCCTTCTGGGGAGGCAGGGCTGTATCTGCTGGGTGGCACATTAAACTATGCCCAATGGGGGTCAGAGCTATTAAAGCAGACTCCATCCCCAGGAACTGAGCAAAACACATTGACCAGCCTTTCCATCAAAGACAGCAGCAGCAGCCAGATTGCGGCCAATAGCAGGCTCCCTGCACTCAGCATTTTCCTTGTAGAAAACAAGATCACAAAATGACTTTCCACATCCTCCCCTCATCTGTGTACCCCAGAGATCCCCAGCAGACCTTGCCAGTTGGTGCATTTGCTCCATCTCTGTTCACATCCATTTTTCTTCTTGTCATGGAAAAAGGCTTAACAAAACACTTACATTAATAATTCTGAGTCCCTGTAAATGGTCAAACCCTCAGGGGAGTCCCTTGGCCTTTCTGTCCACACCGCCTGCCCCCTACCCATCTTCCTTCATTGTGATACAGTGACATCTCTTTACGGTCATGTCAGTCCCGAACATGGTAATGACTTCCAGCTCTCTGCGTTCTGGCTCCTCCGTTATTAATCACTCCTTACTGAAAACCTTAACGAGCCTCCTAACTTAGGATTTTTATTTCTAAAACAATGCTGACACTTCCTTAAAGGGACAATTTCATGAACTTTTCAAGGAGCTGGCCCTCACACAGAGGTCATCTGAAGGCACAACAGCAATTAATTAAGCAGAAGTCAGGAAGGACTTCTTCAGAAGCTTGCTTGCCTGTATTTTCAGGTCCAAAGGCAACTTTAGTCCAGGTAGCCCAGTGGTTTTCAACTAGAAGTGATCTCCTCTTCCCTGGGGTCATCTGGCAATGTCACGAGAAGTTTTTGGTTGTTACAATTTGGTGGTGGTAGTTTCTCTTAGCATCTGGTAAGTAGAGATGAGGCAAACAGCCAACATTCTAGGATGCATGACACAATAAGAAATTAGCCCCTCATGTCAGCAGTGCTGTGGATGAGAAACCCTAATGTAGACTAAGACAGCTATAATTTAGTTAGTAATATTTTGATTCATTTATTTAGCACTTGACAACGAAACATGAATGACGTGTCAGACATAATTCTCTGTCAAGAATTTAATTGGGACCAAGTCGTTGGGGAATACATTTCCAAGGAGCTATTTTTTCAGTGGGAGACCCTGACAATAAGTACACAGAAAACTAAGGAAACTTTGAAAGTGCTTATGCCACCAGAGGAGTGAGTCTAAGATGGGATGGGGTCTGGTAGCGAGGAAGTTTATGGGAGTCAGCAGTTGATCTAAGATCTGAGAGATGAAAGGAAGCAGTATGTAAAAATCATGAGTAAAAGTGTTTTGGGCAGAAATGATAGCAGGTGCAAAGGTCCTGAGGCAGGAAAAGGTAAGCATGTTTGAGAACAGAAAGATCGATGTGCATGAAAAAGACTAAGGAGAAGGGAGAACAGAAGGATAAGAAGAGGTAGTTCTGGACTGATTTAAAAAAGCAGAACCAACACACATGACCTGTAAAGGGTCAGATGGCAAATATTTTCAGTCTCTAAGGTAGCTAATAGATTCCTCCACTATAGTGCATCAATAGCCTTAGATAATATGCAAATGAGTGAATGTGACTGCGTTCCAACAAAACTTTATTGACAATAATAAAGCAGTAGGATGCTATTAACTGATGGACAGTATTGGGTCTTATAAGACCTTGTGGGTAGGAGGATAACTTTATTTAAGTATACACAGTAGATTGCAGCAGGGGACTAATGGTTACTTTAAATGTGGTGCCCAAGCATAACCCACTCCTGTCCTTGTGACCTCAGGCATAACACTTCCCCTCTCAAGGCCAGAACAAAGCAGGTCAATCCCTTCTGAGATTGGTGAGGATGGAATATCACGGATCAAGCATTGTTTGCAAAGTGAGTTGTGGCGACTGTCACTGTCGGAAGCATTTCCATCTGTGGAGGCACCCAAACTCTGACAGGTATCTTTGCAGCCTTCTAGAATGAGGGATGGCTCCCTTTCAGAGTAGAGGAGCTTCCTGAAACTCCAGGAGGCAAAATTACTCATTTGTGCTCACATAAGGCACAAGCAGTTGTGTTTGGGCTCCCGCCCGCCTGTCTGCGTGTTTTTCAGCTCAAATATAGACTCAGTGCTCGTGGCCTCATGGGGGCTGCTGCTCCCCTGGTAAGAGAGGCAGTTTATTTCCTTTACAGAGGAGTCAACCTCCACAAAAAAGAGCTACTTCCCCTGCTTGACTGGCTGTTCTGTGCCTGGAGGGGCAGCACTCTCAGAGCAGATGGACAGGGCAGGGCATAGGCAGGGGCTGGGGCCCCGGGAGCTGGAAGCTCTGCAAGGAAGGCCCCGGCTCTTGGGAACTGTGAATGTTGCCCACTTGAGAGGCCAGGCAGGTTCAGGGACTACTTGGTTCTTAGAATAGAAATGATGCTCATGATCTGACCCTGATTGTCTTCCTGCCCCACCTCTATCAATTCCCTCACTCTGTCACTCTGACCTGCTTTGCTCTGAGCACACTGGTCCTCTTGCAACTCTCCCCAAAATTCCAAGTATAATCTCTTCTCTGGGTTTTTTCATGAGCTGCTGCCTCTGTACAGGTGCCTTACCTCCAGCTCTTTTCTTACTTGCTCAGTCCCTTCATAGAAGACTCAGCATCAATGTCCTAACCTCAAAGTGGCTTTCTGGACCAACCTACTTAAAATAGCACTCCATCCATCACTTTCTATCCCTTTGTTCTGCTTTATTTGTTTCTTAACAGAACATAACATATTCTGACCTGATGGTAAAGTGTTTACCTGTTTGGTTTCTGTTTCTCTTTCCTTAATTAGAAGATAAACTACCTGAAGACAGGGAACCAGATCAGACAGGGCCATTTACCTGTCTTTTGCCCACTGACCTCTGTATAGTAGGAAATTAACATGTTGGTGTTGAATGGATGAAAGACATTCAGTCTGGGTGGGACAAATGCCAGGTGCTGGCAGGCAGATGGCTTTTCATGGAGTTCTCAGGCAGATGGCAAGAACTTAGCTGCATCGTATCTGACCACATGTAATATGTGAACTGTATTAGAGGAACACTAGCTGCTAGAACAAATAACCTCACATTTTATTGACTCAGGATGATCTCTATTTCTTGTTTATAGGACAGTCATCATGGATTAACAGGAGGCTCTCTTCCACATAGTGATTCAGGAACCCAGGATCTGGCAGTTCAGTAGTACTGCCATCTCTAAGGGTTAGGAGGGTGGAGAAGTCATACCCAGTTCTCATTCACTTTGATCTTTGACTTTTGCTGTACTCCCTAGAGATAACTGATCATATGTCTCCCCTGGCTACAAGGGAACCTCAAAACCATTGTCTCTCACTAGATATCCTCTTCCTACTATTCTGAGTCAAAAAACACCCTGTACACTGTACCTCAAGTGTTACTGGATAATTTCACTGTCTTTGTCCATGGTTTTTCACTGTCTTTGCTCTCTCATCCATAGATAATCTTATACTAGTTCTGGCAAGAAGCTGTATACATAGTCATGCTCTGCATCTTCACAAGCCCTTTCTCTTGATTTTAACCCTTTTCAAGTTTGACAAGGTCACTTTATTCCCCTCACTTTTATCAGACTGTTGTAAAAGAAACACTAATTTGGAAGGAAACCTGAACTCATGTTTATTGCAGCACTATTTACAATAGCCAGGATAAGGTAACAACCCAAATGCCCCAAAACAGATGGATGAAAAGGTTGTGGTATATTTACACAATGCGATATTATTCAGCAGTCAAAAAAGACAAACTCATGCTATTCACAGCAACATGGATGAAGTTAGAAAGGCTGATGCTAGCTGAAATTAGAAGGAAAAAAGAAATACTGGATGGTCTCACTCAAATGTGGAGTATAGTTAAGTCAAACAAGAAAGCAAGAAATAGTCAAAATTGTTTAATTTCGCCACAGAACTCAAATACGCAGCCAAGGAGGTTGGGGCGGGGCAAGTTAGGAGAGGGAGGTATACAAGGGAACTTGGTGGTGGGTCATGGGTGATAAGGTGGTGGGAGAACTAAGGGGACTACAAAGATATAAGAAAAAACATTTTTTACTAAAAAAGAGAGAATTTTCCACCAATCCCATGTTTCTTACAAATTGCTTATTGCTGTTTTACTAAAACTGTTTCAAATCAAAGTCATCAGTGCCCTCTCCTCTGGTATACTTTCCTCAACCTGAATTCTCTGTTTTCTCTGGAAAATCTGAGGCCATGGAGCACCTCCCACTTCCTAGAGCACATGCTTTGCTGAACTTCCACTCTCCCAAGGTTTACTGTCAACCTCCCTGACTGAGTCTCCTAGACCCTGTCTGTTGTCTATTCAGTGTTGGTATCCCCTAACACCTGTCCTTGGGCCCACCTCTCTCTTCTCTCACTGCAGTCTGTGACTAAAAAGGTTTTACAGACTGAAGTCTTTCACTTTAGTTTCCTGGGGATGTTGGAACAAATCATCACAAATTGGAGGGATTAGAAGAACAGACAAGTACTCTTTCTCACAGTTCTGGAAAGAAAGTCCAAAATAAAGGTGTTGACAAGGTAAATGCTCTCAGGAGGATCTTGGGGAGCATCTGCTTCCAGCTTCTCTCCTAGCTTTTGGTGGATCTGGCAAGCTTTGAAAATCCTTGGCTTGCAGAACTATCATTGCAATGTCTACATCCATCTTCACAAGTTCTGTTTATGCTCTCTCCATGTTTCAAGCATCCTGCTCTTTTGGTCTCATACAAATTTGAGATCACTCCAGGGCCTGGTTGGAGTTGTTTCAAGATCCCTGAATTAATTACTGTACAAAACCCCTTATTTTTACAACCCTTATTTACAAATAAGTTCATATTTCTAGCTCCTGGGAATTGGGATGTGGTCATATCTCGGTGTTGTAACTTGCAGGCCACTTGACAAGACAAAGGACTCTGTGTTTGTTTGTTTTTTCAGAGTAGGTCTCACTATGTTGCCCAGGTAGTCTCGAACACCCTGGACTCAAGTGGTTCCTAGCCTCAGTCTCCCAAGGACACAAGGACTCTGAAGTTCAAAGCTGTAGGTTTATTACTGGTGCACCAAGGTCCCTAAGCCAACTCAGCAAGAGAGACCTGGAGCATTCTCTCTTACAAACTTTTATAGGGCAAAATCACCACCACCCCCTATTATGAAGCAAGCAAGCAGGTATAGGATGCATTACTACGTAACTACAGGTTTCCAATAATGCTGACATCCATCACCTATCAGGAGGACAATGCTGGCATCCATCATCCATCAGGTGGACAAGACAGTTGTCAGAAACAACCAGGAATAAGGGGAGGCAGAAACAGGATGTAGGACAAGCCAGCCGCAGTGGGTACTTTCCACCGAGGGAAGGGAAAGAAAACTGGTTTCAAAATGGAGGCTTTAAGCAAAATGGAGTGACTTTGGTTAGTCTGTTTACAACATTTGGGGAGGGGAAGCATGTTCAAATGATCACACCTCCCAAATTTGTACCCTGTCACCAGCTTCTCTGATGCTCTCAGATTTACCTTTCCAGTCCTGATCACGTCTCCAAGCACAGGGTGTAGAAGAATCTCATATGCACATGTGAGATTTAAACTGTTTTTCCTAAATTCTAATCATTCCTGATCTTCTCTTGTAGTGGATGGGTCACCATCTGTCCACTCTCACCAATAGAAGCAGGAGACATCCTGGATCCCTTTTCTACCTCCTACCTCCAATCAGGCAGCAAGTTGTGTTGATCAGACCAGGAAGTAACCCCAGACCCACTCCATGTCCAGTATTTCTGTCTTGCTGACTCTCTCAGTATTTTTCACCACTTGTTCACCTAAATCATTAGTGAGCTTCCTCTCACCTTCTCTAGTGTATTATTAACATTGCTGCCAGAATTTTCCACCGAGATTATGAATCTGATCAGGTGAAGAGCCAATGTCCTTCACCCAAAATTATGACTATTCCCCCAATTCAAAATCTTTCAGATTTAAGAAAAACAAGAGGCAGTATATTAGGTCTCGCCATGTCTTTGTGTGTAGTATCCTATCATCAAACACTCAAGTTGGAAATACGTGGCTCTTTACATGAAGAGGGACAGACAGAGATTATAAATAACCTTATAGAAGCTCAGTCACTGTTGCCAAATGAGCATGTGCCAAACTCATGACAAAGCCATTTGTTGTCAGGTTTTAAAATTTAAAGATTATGTACAGTGAACTGTGAACCTGCAGATTTTTTTTTTCTGGAAATTTCTATTGGATCCTGACTCTTTCCTTTAGCAGGATTTGAAAATTGGTGCCTTCCAACCAGCCTGGGATCCACCGACAGGCTGAGGTTGGCCATCACAATAATATTTGTAAACAGTCCAAATGGAAACCTGCAGGAGGAAGCTGTACCCTCCAGCCATTCAGCTGCCCAGGCTGCCACCTGCATTTACTGTCCTAACCACCTACAGATGCACAAATTGAGGATTTCAAGCTTCTCCCTCCTGGTGTGTCACCTTGAATAGCCTGGCCTCCAAGCTAATTGCCATACCTAGGGGGGTGGGCAAACCCCTGTGCAGAAGAAGATGGAGGCTGTTTCCCAGACTCCATCTTCACCAGCCTCCTTCCTTCTCCGGGTACATCATGTGTCCAGGTCAGTGGAAAACCCCGGATTATAAATTTCCATAACTTTGTCTATGCTCTAGCCTGAAACGCCTTCTCACCCCACTAGTTTTGGAATTCAAACTTCATTCAACAAAAATCTAGTTAGGGCTCCAGGAATAGAGTAAAGAAGCACACAGACACCTCTTACCAAGTCTTCTAGCTTAGGCCGGCCAGTTCACCTTACTCTGACTGTGTAATTCAATCTGACATGCAGGATGCTTCACTTTTTCTAGTTCCTAGGACTTTGCTCTTCACGCTCTTATGGCATTCGTTACACAGTGCATTATATTTACTTGTTTATGGGTCATTCCCTCCCCAGACTATGAGTTTATAGAGGTCAGAATTAAACTTGAGGGGTTCATATGAGTCCAAAAAGTCATAGTCATTTCATAATAGTCAAACTAGGAAAACAATGACCCAGATGCCCCCAAACAGATAAATGCATACAAAATTTGTGGTATATGTATGCGATGGAATATTATTCCATGATCAAAACAGACATAACTCAGGTCATTCACAACCACATGGATGGAGCTGGAAGAGATGAGGCTAGCTGAAATTAGTTAGAGGGAAAAAGAGAGATACTGGATGGTCTCACTTATATGTGGAATATAGATATATCAAACAAAAGGACAAGAAGTAGACAAAACTAAAAAGTTCACCATAGAACTGAAACATACAACAAAGGGGGAGGAGGAAAGGAAGAACACAAGGGAGGCAGGAACACAGTGGAATATAGTGATGGGTCATGGGTGGCAGGAGCAATATGGGAACTACAACAATGTGAAAAAATATTAAATGAAAAGAACAAGATCACAGTCACCATTTTTGTACAGTCAGCTCTCATTCCTAGATTTGTTGTGTTATTTTGTCCCCAGGACTCGCTCTTTCTCCACTTAAGTTTAGAAATGTGGAGTCAGCTGCTCTTCAGGTGCTAATTCACTAATGCATTGGCCATGATATCCTAATATCCTATCTTTATTCCATCCATCCATCCATCCATCCATCCATCCATCCATCCATCCATCCACCTATCATCTATCTATCTATCTATCTATCTATCTATCTATCTATCTATCTATCTATCTATCTATCTATCTATCTATCTATCTATCTATCTATCTATCTATCTATCTATCTAATCTATCTAATCTTTAAAATAATTTCTGTAGCTGTCAGAATACAATAAGTTAAACTGCATCTGTACCCACAAAATCCTAGTTTTCTCTGCTCATACAATGTGTCAAACATGGGCATAAAACAGGATCCCTCTTGACAGATATTTACACGCTCATGGAGGTGGGAGAGAGATAGGGAATTAGTACTTTGGTTCTTAAAGCTTTTGTATGGTGGTGACACAGGTGATCTGTGTTCTCTGGTTAAAGTAAGACAATGATTACAGAAAACATCGAAGGGATGAAGGGAAGATCTGGGAAAAGGAGTACCAGAATGTCTGCCCCACCACAAGTATCCATTTGCACATAGTAGGTGTCCAGTTGGTACATAGTAGGGCTCTCCCTTCTCAGGGATCACAGGTAACAATATCCTAGTTTAGTCATTTAAGCAATGGTTTGGTTTTAGAAGGTCTTGAGTTCCATTGGGAAGGCTGGGTCTGAACAAAGGTAGGGTCCTTCATAGGAGAAAAGGCTGAAACATAATTCAAAAAACTAAGGCTCTAGGTGGATGGTGATTCATGTGGTTAGAATTGATGCATGTAGAGCTCAACAAAGATTATGAAAATTCATGTAAATTAGTTGGGTTCTTTAAATTTCTTCCACTAGCACCATAATTAACTGAATCCCTACAATGTGCCAGACCTTATCATGGACTATGAAGGCTTTTACACCCTCATCCCACCTTACTTTTCCGCCTTATTTGACACCACTCACTTGCCTCCTCTTATTTTTGCCCATCACATGGGTGGGCATTTTTTTCCATGAAGAGTCACAACTCAGGGCTTACCATATTAGAATGCTTTGTCTCTATTCTCTATTAAATGTTTCATCTTGTTTCATCTCATCATTAAAGCCTTGGCTTGACTCTTACCATCTTTTTTCATTCACACTATTAAATATCCTGCCCACATTCCTTTAGAGTCTGGTTGGAAAACTACAGTCCATGGTCTTGCCACCTGCTTCTGTTGGAATCAAGTTTGCTTCCTCATTCTCTTACCTGTCATGTGGAGCTGATTTCATCCTGCAGCAGATGTGAATAGTTGTGACAGAGACCATTATGTTCTTCAGAGTCAAAGACATTTACTCTCTGGCTCTTTAGAGAAAATGTTTGCAGACCTTGCCCTGGAGTCATTCTATTGCAACTGGTTTTGCTTTCTTTACTACGCTGCCTATGAAATCACTGTACTTGGCAGATCTGTCTCTTTATTTCCCCATTGCTGCGTGAGTCCACGGGACAAGGGGCTGTCTCTTTCTCACAGCTGCATCCCCAGAGCATTTAGAGGCATTAAGCAAATACCTTTTGCTTAAATGACTAGACAGATGCTGGGTCTACACTATGAGCAAACCTGGTCCAAAAGCTGGGGAGGGGTCCAGTCCACCAAAAGTGCACCCATTGGGGAGGTAGAAGAATGGTGAGGAGATGGGGTGCATTTTTCCATCTTTGAAGTTTAGCAAATGAGTCGCCATCACCCCCATCAGTTATTTAAACTGTGGAAATAAAGTGCAGAAAATCAATTTCCTAGCTCAGCTTAGGATGTAATGGGGTGTGTGTTACAATACGCTCTTGTAGTAATGAGACTCTCGACCTCCTTAAAGGGCTCTAGCCATTATGAGACAGAAAAGGCATGCAATTGGCCCAGACCACTTCCCTCCATGACATGAAATTCCCTCCCAAATCAGCATTCATTAAAATGTCACCATTCCCACTCTGATGGACCTGTTTATGCTGCGGTGCTTGGCCATGAGAGAGGACTGCTTGCCATGGGGCCATCATCCCCATGGAGCACTTTCCTGTCTACAAATGATGAGTCTAGAAAAGTAAACCAGCTTCCACCAAATCACATTTTGCTGGGGAAATCAATACCAATGACTTGTAGGCTCAGGCGGTCTTTTGAAGAAGAAAATATGCAGGCGCCAAGCAAAGGCAGTCTGGAGAAGAGAAGGAAATTGGCTTGTACTGGACAGATTTCACACAGAAACCCCTTCTGCTGCACATGAAGGAGAAATGAGAGAAATGATTCTCTCAAAAGCTTAGAACACTTATACCCTGTTGGTGGGGATGCAAACGGTCCGGCTACTATGGAAAGCTCTGTGGGAGAGCCTCAAACTACTGAAAATGGAACTGCTATTTGATCCAGTAATCCCACTTCTGAGAATCTATCCAAAGGATACAAACGTACTAATTCAAAAGGAACTGCACACCTCTGTTTATTGCAGCATTGTTTATAATAGTCAGGATATGGAAAGAAGCAAAATGCCCCCACACAGGCAAACAGATCAAAATGTTGTGGTATATTTACACAATGGAATAGTATTCAGCTGTCAAAAGACACTCATGCCACTTGCGGAAACATGGATGAAGCTGGGAGAGATAAGCTAGCTGAAACTAGTCAGAAGGAAAAAGAAATACTGGATGGTCTGTCACATGAGATATAGAAAAATCAAGCAAAATGACAAGAAATAGTCAAAACTAACAAGCTGATCGATGAACTGAAACATAACAGCAAAAGAAGAGAGGGAGGGGGCAAATCAGCAGTGGGAGGAACACAAAGGAATACAGTGACATGTCATGGGTGATAAGGTGGTGGAAGAACTAAGTGGATTACAAGGATGTAAGAAAAAAAATAATAAGAAAGAATTCAGATCCTTCTGTTTATTTTATTTTTCCATCCACTGGGATTCTCTTGCACCCCCTGTTGGTTTTTATGTAAATTTCCTCTATAGACTTTAGGACTCAAGAGGAGTCTTGATACATTGACCTGCAAACTGATGGTTTCATGACATGTTTGTTTAGCCTTTAGTATTTTTTAAAATTAAAACTAACTTTTAGCATTGACATTTTGGAATTTTTTGTGAAATTCAGATTCTTGAGTTCCTTTTTAAAAATCATGAAAATCTGGAACCATACAATGCCCATGACAAGCAAGCGCTGGGGTCCTTACCACTTGATTGCACTCTCTGTGCTTCATTCATTAATGTCATTTAAATAAATGACTGTATTCGAGCTTGGACCTCACTTTAAAGATTTTTAACCTCTTACCCTGAAACCTCAAGCCATCTATTAAAAAAGAATTTATCAGTTACTTTTCCCTGAGGAATTTCTCTGGATTATGTCTTCCAGTCGTAAGCTTCCTGGATTCCACCCATCAGTTCTAATAAGTCTCCTGCTTTCTCCCACCTCTTTGACTTAAAGGCTGCTCATTTGAGAAAATCACTCCAAAATGAAACAGCTTTAAGGTTTCATGTATGTGTGAGAGAGCATAAATTAATGCACTAACACTGGAAGAGATTTGGAAAATTCAGATTGCAGAAAGCAGTGAGAATCAAATATCATTCAGTCACCCAGACAACTCTATCTAATCCTTGGAGGTATATGATTTCCCAGGCACTTATGATAGGATAGGTACCATGCTAAGTGCTTCATGGGCATTATTTCATTCAATCTTCCAAATAGCCCTTAGAGATTCTAGTTTTATCTCCTTGTACAAATGTCAAAGTCTTGGCATAAAGAAGTTCCATGCCTTTCCTAAGGATCCACACTGAAGTCTTGGTTTTCATTTAAGTGTCTGGCTCTAGGATGCACATCCAGACAACTAGACCACACTACTGACTGACTGCAAGCATGCACACTTTATATGCCATGCTGGTGATGGCATCTCCCTGGACACAGTATAATATAAAGCCTTTTTCTTGAGTTTTCAAGGTTCTCAGAAATGCATCTGAGTCCCCAGTGTTTGGGGGGGGGCAGTTCCTCCTGTTATTCTACTTTAATATTTCCTCTTAGTTTTCTCCCTGCAAAAGCAGCCTTCTGGTTGACTCAAAGGGTCAAAACATTAGCAAAACATATCTACATATCTTTTTATAGCTTAGGAATTTCTGATTAGTGGCCATAATGAAAATTTTGTATGAATGTGGAAGGTGCTAGAAAAGAAGTAAAGGAGTTCATTTTTATTTCAGAGTTACTATATATTCTGGCAGCTGATATGCCATTTCACAGTGCCCTGTGCAGACTAGTATTGCTACTTCTTTTTTGTTCTTATGTGAGCAAAGAAAAGTGGAGCCACATGTTCCAGGACACACATTCAGCAAGTGCAGACTGGATTATGCAGGTCTAGGAAAGAAGTTCTCTTTCTCTCCACTCTTTCTTTCTTTCTCTCTTTCTCTCTTTCTCTTTCTTTCTTTCTTTCTTTCTTTCTTTCTTTCTTTCTTTCTTTCTTTCTTTCTTTCTTTCTTTCTTTCTTTCTTTCTTTCTTTCTTTCTTTC
>PVHY01025094.1:0-10518 GCA_004024945.1 Uropsilus gracilis | reverse complement strand
GTCTGCTGACTGAGGGCTGGCATCCAAGAGCGTCCCAAGTTCCAGGTCCCTGGACTCTGGATGGCCTCTGGACCTCACAGCAACCAGCCACCTCCTTCCCAGCCCGGGCTTGACCTGCCTTGTTGGTGCCTCCAGTGCACCCAAGGGACTCTAATTCTTCAGCCAACCTCAGTGGCCCCTTACCCTTATGCAAGACCCTACCTGTGCACACATCCCCCTACCCCATCCTTTCCAAGGTGGAAAAAGAGAAAATTTTCCTGGTGTAGAAGTTTGTTTCTGTAGAGGTGTCAGCTACTCCTTAACACTACTATAAGGGTGTTCCAGAAAGACTTAAACAACACTTATCTATTGGCATAAAACATCCGAGGCAGAGGCAGATTCTGGCCCCCAAAAGCACATTCATGGTCCCCTTAGAGAACAGAGCTCCTCCTTGGCCTTCCTTAGAGAGTCACCACCAGATTGTCAACATCAGGAATGATGTGTGACTTCTTTTCCTTTAACCATTCAAGCACCCCGTCTGCCCTTCTGTCTCACACACGTGCTTGCTGATCCCATAAACTGGCATGGTTGATTGAACATTACTTTGCCAAGAATCCTATAATACACTGAATGGTTGCTAGACAAGGGCTAGAGTTGATGCTACAACTGTAAGCAGAATTCCTTCTTCAGGGCACCTCAGTCTTTTTTCGCTGAGGTCTTCAACTGACTGGGTAAGGTCCACTTGCATTATGGGGTAACCTTAGTCTGCTGATTTAAATACTAATTACATATGAAAAATACTTTCACAGCAACATCTAAACTACTGTTTGACCAAATATCAGGATATCATGGACTAGCCAAGTTGACTTTTGAAATTAATGAATGCAAATGAAAACCACACTGAGATACCATCTTACACCAGTAAGAATGGCCCATATAAATAAAACAGACAACAACAAATGTTGGTGTGGATGTGGAGAAAAAGGAACTCTCTTACACTGCTGGTGGGCGTGCAAACTGGTCCAGCCACTATGGAAGACTGTGTGGAGGACCCTCAAACAATTGAAAGTGGACTCTCCATTCGACCCAGCAATCCCACTACTAGGAATCTACCCAGAGGACATGAAAACATTAATTCAAAAGGACACATGCACGCCCGTGTTCATTGCAGCTGTTTACAACTGCCGAGAATTGGAAACAAATCAAATGCCCCAAAACAGATGATTGGCTAAAAAAAGGTGGTACATATATACGATGGAATACTACGCATCCATCAAGGAGGAAAAACATATGTCATTTGCAGCAACCTGGATGGAACTAGAAAGACTCATATTAGCAGAAATAAGTTCAAAACAAACAAATAAGAATGAAAACCAATGGGACTGAACCATGGTGCGAGCAAGGAGGAGGGGGAAGGTAAGGGAGGTGAAGAGAACAAAAAAAGATCAGGATGGTTAACAAATGTTAGTGAAGTGGGAAAGCCCTGGGGTACACAGTAATGTAATAATGTAATATAAATATACATATATATGCAAATTTTTTTAAATTTAAATTAAATTTTTAAAAAAAGAGAAAAAAATGAGGGACAGGGTTACTAGGGAATGAAGAAAGAAAAAGAGAGTCATCTGCATAGTGCTAGGCAGGCAGGAGAGCTGCTTCTCCCCAGCGTGGAAATTGTACTGATTCCTTTTTTTTTTTATTTTTTTATGTGTTTCACATCTTTGTATTCCCTGGGGACCACCCACCACCTTCACTCCCTGACCACTCCCTCCCATCTCCACCCCTCCTAAGCCCCCACATACTCATCCCTTTCATGGAATTCTCATGTACATGTCTATGGCCTAAATTGTCAACCAGAATAAACTTTATAGTAATAATTTTTTAAAAAAGAAAAATGTTTGTGAGGATGTAGAGCAGGTAAAATCTTTGTACTGTTAAAAAAGGAGAGACAAAAGGCCCAAAATGGAATCATCTGCACTAAGAATTATGTCACCAAACTGAAACTTAAGTGCAGTTCAGCCTCTCTGAGAAATCTCATTTAACCTTTAATGGGCAATCTGGAATCACCTGAAGCAATACTAATGAGTAACCTGCCTCAAAGACCATATATAGTCCTTAGGAAGGTGACCCTGCCTGAAATAATTTCCTCTTCGCTATCTCACCCTCTTTCCCTAGTAAGAGCATTCCATTTTGTACAGCTCTCTAGAGTTCCTTTCTGCCTGCTCAATACGATGATTCATAAATTCATAAATAATTTAATAAAATCCATTAGATCTTTAATTTTACCCAGATGAATTGTTCTTTTAACAGCATATAATTAGTGGAAATGTAAATTGGTATAGTTTCTATAGAAAACAGTTTGAAAGTTCCTAAAGATTAAAAATAGCTACCATGTGACCCAGAAATTCTGGGTATGAATACAAGGGACATGAAATCACTATCCCAAAGAGACAGCTACATGCTCATTGCAGCATTATTCACACTAGCTTAACATGGAAACAACTTAAGTGTCCATCAACCAATGAATGGACAAGGAAAACACAGATCATTTTATGTTTTTAAAAAGTGATATAAAATATTCAGTCATTTAAAATAGGAAATTTTTCCTCTAGTGACAACATAGGTGAGACTTGAGAGCATTTTGCTAAAGTGAAAGAAGTCACACAGAGCTAGTCAAACACTGTATTACTCCACTTATATGTGGAATCTGAATGGTGAAACTCAAAGAGGTTAAAACGGTGGTTTCTATGGGCCAAGGGTTGGGAAAATGGAGAGACACTGCTCAAATAGAGACTTTTAGTTATAAGATGAATAAGTTCTGGGTATCTCACATACAGCATAATGACTGTAGTCATCAACACTGTACTGTTACAAGTAACCTGAAAGCTGCTATGAGAGTGGCAACATGTTCAACAAAATAGCAATGATGTGAAATAAAGGATATATTAACTAATCTTACTGTGGTAAACATTTTACAATATATGTGTAACAAATCATCACATTATACACCCTCAACTTACAAAATGTTGACATACAAAATGTATGTCAATTAGCTCAATAAAGCTGGGAATAATAATTAAATGCTATGTTGCCACCAAACAAAAAGGTAATGCAAACAGATTATGGCAACTTTATTCATAAGTCAAAACTTGCAAGCAAATAAAATATCCTTCAGTAGGATAAATTGATAGACATCCAGATAACGGAGTAGTGTTCAGCACCAGAAAGAAATGTGGTGTCAAGCCACGTAAAGACATGGGGGAATTCTAAAAGAATATAAGTAAAAGTAATCAATCTGCAAAGACTACATACAGCATCATTCCAACTATATGACAGTCTGGAAAAGTCAAACTTTTTTTATTTGCTTAAAAAATTGAACATTTATTAGTAAAATAAAATAAGTCTCCGGCTATTCATACTTTACACAAAAATTAATTCAAAAATGCATTGCCAACTTAAATGTAAATCATAAAATTTTTATTTATTTATTTCACATCTTTGTATTCCCTGGAGATCACCCACCACCTTCCCTCCCTGACCACTCCCTCCCATCTCCCCCTCCTCCCCCAGTTGTATACTTTAGTTTTAGAAAAGTCAAACTTAGAAACAGTGACAAGATCAATAATTACCAGGGTTTGGAAGAGAAAGGATGAGTAAGCAGAGGACTGTTAAGGGCAGTAGAACTACTCTCTACCACCTTATAATGATGGATACATTTCATTATTTGTCTAACTATGCCCATGGAATGTACAACTTTTCTAACAATGTACCACTCTGGTGGGCGATGCTAATAAGGAAATCTATAAATGTGGAAAGGGAGGCAATCACTGCACTTTTCTCTGTTTTCCTTGAGTCTAACACTACTGTATAAAATATTTTTTTAAGTTGGCCTACCATAAAATCATACTTTCTTCTTTTTTTTTTTGAGATTAGGTCTTGCTATTTTTGCCCGTGGATTCGCAGGCTCACATTGCCCGGGGTACCACAGATTCAAGCAACCCCCAGCCTCAGTTTCCCAGGTAGCTGGGATTACAGGCATGTGCCACCTCGCCCAGCTGTATTTTTTTGGAACTAGGTCTCACTACAGGCCCTAAGCAGGACTCGAACTGCGATCCCTAGCCCCAGCCGCTTCATAGGCTGAAGCTTACAGGCACAAGCCACCGTACCCAGCAATACTTTCAAAGTGTAAGAAAAAATATCCTTCTCTAATTCATTTTAAAAAACATAAAATATGGTTAGAACAGAAAAAACAAGAATAGCGAAATAGAAATTTCCAGCTTCTCCAAAGTCCTTTGATGATCTCTAGAGGTCATAAGGAGTCCTGACAAGAATACACTGTGACTGCTCCTAAGTTATTATTCAACCATATGACAAGAACTTACAGTGAAAACTGACTCCTTTTGTGAAACAAAACTGCTTCAGAATTCAAAATCTCATCATAAAAAGGCAGTCAAGTCAAACAAGTTCTGTCTCTTTGGAAAGCTAGAATCTAATTCCTGTAAGTCAAGTAAGGTGCAGGCTGACAGGATATTTAGCTCAGTGTCATCACACTGGAATAACACCAAGAATCAGAGTATTTATGGTTTTGATAAGAGCAAAGCAGCAAGTCCCGATGATGTTACTTCATTAATTTTATCACCTCCTAGCAGAAAATGATGTCCTAGAGGTTGCAATCTTCACTATACTATTGAAAGTATTATTGGAAAAGAAAATTCAGAATGAAAATAGCCGACTGTGAAATGGAAGAGAAAAAAGTCAGTTGTTTTAATTAAATATAGTATTGTTAGGACACTGCTCCACAGACACTTTAGAAACAGGAAAGTAAGGACATAGGAAAGGTTTATTAAGGTTCAGCTAAGGGCTACCAAGTCAGAGGCTGGGCGCCGTGGCACATGCCTGTAAGCGGCAGCCCAAGAAGCCACAGTGGAGACCAGGGATCATAATAATATATTATTTTGCATGGTCCCGCTCCAGGCAACATAGCGAAACCTAGTTTCAAAAAAATAGCTGGGTGTGGTGGCAAGCACCAGTAATCCCAGCTACCTGGAAAGTTGAGGCTGGGGATTGCTTGAGTCTGTGGTACCCCGGGAAATGTGAGCCTGCGGTTCCATGGGCAAAAACAGCGAGACCTACACTTACATGATGGATATAGGGAAAAACAAATGAATAAGAAAAAATAAAAACAACCAATGGGACTGAAAAATGACAAGAGAGGAGGAGGGGAAAGAAGGCAGGGGAGGTGAAAAGCACAAAAGATCAGGATGGTTAACAGGTGTTAGCAAAGTGGGAAAGCCCTGGGGTACACAATAATGCAATAATGTAATATAAATATAAATACACATATATATGCAAATTTTAAAAATTTAAATTAAAAAAAAACAACCATCACAGAGATAGTTGACATTCTCTATGGATATCTCTTCTATCCTATTCCCCATTATACATTCCCAGAAATAATAATTAGTACACTAGACTTGATGTTTGCCACTCCAGTGGTATTTGAAACTTTTAAATCACACATATTGTAATATGTATACCTATCTATGTAACTTGCTTTCTTCCCACAAAAAAAAAAATTTTTAATTAAAAAAAAAAAAATCTCCTGGCCAGGCATGGTGGCTCGTGCCTGTAAGCTTCAGCCTATGAAGCAGCCAGGGCTAGGGATCGCAGTTCGAGTCCAGCCTGGGGCCCGTTACGAGACCTAGTTCCAAAAAAATAGCTGGACGTGGTGGAACACGCCTGTAATCCCAGCTACCTGGAAAGCTGAGGCTGGGGATTGCGTGAGTGTGTGGTACCCCGGGCAACGAGAGCCTGTGGTTCCATGGGCAAAAATAGCGAGACCTAGTCTCAAAAAAAAAAAAAAAGAAAAGAAAAGAAATCTCCTAACTAGGATACTGGAGAACATCCCCATTTGTTACTTCTATTATTGCATCCAAATTTCAAGATGTCTTAAAGTTTTAAAACTTGTAATATTTGTCATATTGATATCTTGTTGTATCCTAATTTGCATACTGATATCTTGTTGTATCCTAATTTTCTTGTATTTATACATTCTAAGCCTGAAATAAACTATATAGTTTTTTTAAAAAAAAAGGGGGGGGGGCTACGAAGTCAAAGGGACTTAGTAAGCCTTCATTGTCAGTTACCCGTCTATTTTCTATCTCTTGCAGAGCCCTGACTACATATCTGCATTCCTAACCTCATCTTGAGCAAAGCAGAATTACAGAAGCAAAATGGAGGGTTAAGGCATCCTGACATGCTTGAGACGTACTTCAAGTTATGATCACGCCTGCCTGCCCGTACCCAAGATTATTCTGTTTTGCCCTGTTAGGTTTTCTCTTGCAGTATTCTCATGGCCAATTAGTATAACACTGTCCAAGCCTTTGCTATTCAACAACATATTATCAATTGCAGTTATCTTCTTTCACAAAGTCACATTTATGTATCTTAAGGATATACAAAAATAGAGCCTACAAATATTAAATAACTTAAAAGGTAGTTCTAATAGACTGCTGGATTGGAGGATAGAGATATAAAAATACTGTTATATTTTATTCATACATATTAACTGACCCTACCATTGACTGCCACCAATTGTCACTATTAGTCCTACTAGGCTTTATTCAAACAATAACATTTATGTAACAGCAAATAATACACAATAAAACATAATTTCAAATAAAGGACAATCTTTTACATTTTCATATTAAAGCAGTAACTTTGCCTGTGGTTTTGCCCGGAACGGCAGTACCAGTCCCAGGCCGATCCTGACCTCTGGCAGGGGGCCCCAGCGGGTGCAGGATAAGCCTCCTGGAACACCTCTCAGTCTTGGGCCTTCACAAGCCCCGCCCTCACAGCGCGTCCCTGGCTAGCCCCACCTCCTCAAACTCCAGGCTCCGCCCCTCTGGAGCCAGCCCCGCTGATGCCGCGCAGTCGCAGAGGCGTGTTGGCGCCTTCCGAGTTGGGTTGTCATGGTGGCGCCCAGTCCGTCCTGATTCGTCTTTTCCGGTCTCGGTCCGGCGTGGCAAGGTGGGCGGGCAGCCCTAGCCTGTCGGGCCCAATCAGTCACGGTGCCCCCTGCCTCTCCTTCCGGCCACGGACTGCCATGGCGGCGCCCCGAATAGAAACTTACGGGTCCGGCCCCCGTCGTGCCCTACCTTTCCCTAGTCCTGAGTCCCATGGCGGCGCCCAGGGAATCACCGGAAGTAGGATGTCGGAAGTGAGGCGTGCTTCTGCCCGGAAGCGGGCGCGGCGCTGGGAAAGATGGCGGCGGCGGCGGCGGCGGCGACGGGCAACGCGGAACCTTGCGGGACTCGGCCTTGCGGGGCCCGGCCCAGCAGGCAGCCCAAATCCGGGCCGTTGCCGCGCGCGCTCCTGGCCGCCGGACCGGCGCTTGTAGAGCGTGGCGACGAGCTGGTGGCCGCTGTATGGCCGTATCGGCGGCTGGCGCTACCGCGGCGCCTCACCGTGCTGCCGTTCGCTGGACTGCTGTACCCAGGCTGGCTCGGCGCCGCGGCCGCCGGCTTCTGGGGCTGGGGCAACAGCTGGGCTCAGGTCCCCGAGGCCGCGCTGCTCGTGCTCGCCACCATCTGCCTCGCGCACGCGCTCACTGTCCTCTCGGGGCATTGGTCCGTGCACGCGCACTGCGCGCTCACCTGCACCCCGGTAAGTGCGCGCGCCTGGGCACGACCCTGACTCTTGGACCTCCCGGGCGCCACCCTCTACCCTTTGGTGCAAGATACTTCTTTTGTTCCAATTCCTCGTCGGCTTGGTCATTTAGCATGGATAAGGTGCTACCTGTGAAAGCTTCACGTAGCCTTGCCATATGTCGCTGTTAGGTAGCGCTTTATTAATGCTTTATTAACACCTGTGCTGGGTGTTTCTCCTTGAAAATAGGCCTGCTCTTCTTCCTTCTAATCGGTCTTTTACCATGGTTTTGAAAGTAGATCTGCGAAGTGGGTTTCACTTTCTATTAAGCTTGGTTTGAGAACTGAGCGTCAACCCAGCTATTAACTGCGCATAGACTCTCCCGTCAAAATTGTCTAAACCCGTTGGAGTTATTATATTCTTCTGCAAAGTGAGACTGATGATGCTGTGCTCTATCCTCAGGATACAACAGCTAGGTGGTGTGCATTGTTAACCCCTAGAGCTGAGTGGAGGCCTGGGTCAGCAGTTGATTTTGCACTAAGGCCCTCAGCCTGCCTCAGATGACAGTGGTAGATCTGGGTGCTGAAGTCAGCCTCCACCCAGCCTCCCCAGTCCTTCCAGATGTGTCTTTAGTGGAGGAAAAAGGAAAGAGAACAGCATCAACGTCTATAAATACGGAATCCCCCACTCCCTTTGACCAAATGAGAATTGCATCCTTTATCTTTTATGAGAGTGAAATCTCTCCATTCCAACTAAACCTTAAGCAGGGCAGGGGCTTAGTCGATACAGGCAAAAAACCCCATCAACAATAAAAGCTATGAAGAGGAGTTAGCTGGAGTGTAACATCCCCTTAACATCCAGCTGTCTCTGCCTGCACCTTAAAGTGTGACCTTTAACTTCTCCCAGAATGGAGAACAACGAGGAATTAAACTATGGGGTTAGGACAGACATCTGAGTTTGCATCAAGATTAAGAGATCTGACTGGATGCCACTGCTCTCTGGGTTTCCGTTTCCCATTCTGTAAAGTGAGAAACGTAACACCCACCTTGGGGTGCTACTGTGAGAAGACACTGAGATGGCGTCTGGACAATTCCACTGGACTGACTGGCAAGCAAGCGCTTCAGACTTCTGCCTTCTTACCAGAGCTCATAGTTTCTTGTTATTTTCTGCCTGCTTGGATGGGCCATGATCTCCCTGAGAGGTGGGGCTGCATTTCTTGAGATTGGCTACTGTGCTTCCCCAAAAAACAGCACAGGGAGTAGTCTGGTGGGACATGGGATTGAAAGTGCTCTAGTTGAGTACCATTCAGTGCCTCTGTCTTAGATCCTGGTGAAAAAACTGTAAACAAAATTCAAAAAACATTGTCTTCATGACATTAGTGGGAAAGGTAGAGCATGTACTCAACAGTCAGCACTGAAAAGATATGAAGTTGGGAAAAGGATACGAATATTGTGCAGGAACTTTAGATGCAGTGTCCTGGAGAGACCTGAGAAAGTGGCATTAGAGCAAAGGCCTGAAGCCAGCTGTGTGGCTGTGTTTTCCAGGCAGAGAAAATGGAACCTGCCCAGGCCCTTAGCATTCCTTGTCACCAGAGGACCCAGCCAGAATAGTGATGGAGTAGAGGAGGAGGCAGAATGGTAGCAGGAAGCCAAGTTGACTGATGGGACTTGGCATGTGAATTGGGATCATAATGTATGCAGAGCAGCATTCTTTCCATATGAGTTCTCATCACTGTCAACAGAGTCTTGGGAATTGGGTGCTATCGATAACCACGCTTCATGATATAGGACCAGAAGCTCATCAGGGTGATGTTTCTTATCCCAGTGATAGCCTAGGGAGGAATTGAACCAAACCAGAAGTCCAGTGTTCTGAAATGAGTTCTGAAATGTGTCTATAGAGCTATGATACCCACAGCCTCCCTGGTGGGAGCTGTGAACTGGGGGTGAGAAGAGATCATGCTTTTCATCTTGCAGGAGTACGACCCAAGCAAAGCAACCTTCGTGAAGGTGGTGCCAACCCCCAACAATGGGTCCACTGAACTCGTGGCTTTACATCGTGATGAGGTAGGGGCATGACCTACCAAGCTATCTAACATGGGTCTTGAATGGGGTTCCCAGGTGCTAGGTCAAGAGCCTCTAACACAGACACACCTCCTTCCGCAGGGAGAAGATGGGCAAGAGGTGCTGTCCTTTGAATTCCAGAAGATCAAGTATTCCTATGATGCTCTGGAAAAGAAGCGATTTCTCCCCGTGGCCTTTCCTGTGGGACACACTTTCTCCTACTACCAGAACAACAGAGGGTTCCAGGAAGAGTCAGAGATTCGTGCAGCCGAGAAGAAGTTTGGGAGTAACAAGTGAGTGAGTCCCAATGACCCTGTGTATCTTTCCTGCTGACAGGGCTGGGACTGTGCTTATGGTCACAGCCCAGGTGCCTGTCCCAACTGGTTGCTCCTTTCCCATCCCCTGAACTCCTGAGTTAGGTGCCTGGGAAGTGGGACTGAGGAGTTAACCTCAACCAATTATTCCAGGTGAAGGTATTAGGTACTCTTTGAAAAGCAGGCTCTAGTCTAGCATTCCCAAACTTCCCTGCTCATAGGAACCCTGGGAGGGTGCTTGGCTAGTGTTCTTCTAGTGGCCCTGGCCTGGCCTATGACCCACAGCCCACAGGAGTTGGTCATTAGACCTTCTTCTGATGTTGCCGTAATTCCCTTTAAATAGTCTCATCCTTTTGTTCGTACATGTCCCAGCATCTTAGAAGTGATATAAGACAGATGTCCATGACCAAGACTACTCTTTTGTTTGTAACAGGAACAAAGTTTAAATCTTTACCTAAACCACCGGTGTTTACATGAGGCTGGGAGGGGGCAGAGATGGGCCTCTAGGAAACTGTTTG